>CM031625.1:53796261-53825672 GCA_018398815.1 Conus ventricosus
ATCCCCAGTTCACTCATTTACCCTTTCAACATTTTTCTCCATTCTTAGGAGCACGATGTTTATCCGTGCCCTCATTTCCACCGAACGATGCACACGATAACAGTAGTGACAATTTTTGTGTTTGGTAAAAATACTAGCGCTATCTTCAGTCTACATCAATTTGCCATTCGATGGACTTGACGTTCATTCGATTTGTCATTCAACTGGAAAGAAAGGGCGAGAAAGGCAGGGCTCGAACCCACGCATTTCTCACACTTTGGATTGGGCAGGCGTACGTCTTAACACTCTGCCAGTTAGCCTTTGTTTCTGAGTTCTCCAGTTCTGTGCTGTTTCACTCTTTTGAGTGTAACCAAGGTGCAGCTCAATGTTATTTCGTCGCCGTTCCATGGAACACTTTGCTTGTGACAACCGCTGTTAGTCTTGAACAGTTTTTCATCGCTGCGATTTCCTTTGCGGTACCACTGGTATATCCAGCAATATTTCGATGCGAGATTCCTTGCGCATCCGTCAGACAAATGTGAAAGCTGATTCCATTGAACCTGAGCAGAGAAGTGACACCCGAACCAGGTTCGGTGTGAGGTCATTTTCAGGTTGATTGTCGACACGCACCGAGGGGGTAGGGCAGACTGGATGACCGCATCGGGAAGGCCGGTCAGAAGGGATGGGGGAAGAGAGGGATGGTAGAGGGTTTATGCAACACCACACAATGCCATGAGAACATCAATACACCCAATACATGAAGCCGCCCCAGGCGTATGTGAACCCATCTTATAACGGACTGGGTGCTTTACCCGAGCTTACTGTTTAATGGGTGGGTATGGGTATTGATGGGAAAAAGATGGGGTGGGGTTCCTTAAGCAACCATGTTGAATCACGTTGATTGAAGACACCTTGGCCTTCTTGAAATGTTGATCCATGCGTGTTTTCGATTCTCAGTTTGACGACTCGATATTAACTGACATTGTTCATAAAAGCTTAAGGCCCTGATATGGTTTATGTCTGACCCACTCGAAATATATCAAGTTAGATCGATACTGCTTACAACTGTCTGTGAAAATCCCCCTTTGCCTCTATTCCCACTCATGTAGGATATTTTGAAGCTCCTCACAACACCTTTTTGTTACTTCCTTTCTTTGCTTCTCACTGGCATTCTTGCACACCATGGTATTGTACTTTTCAGTCCAGTTTTTCTCTCCGCTCCCTGCTTTTCAATTTCACTCCTATGATGTTCTCCAAGAACCCGTCACTTTATCGTATAAACTTGTGTGCACGTGCTGAAATATTGGACGCTTCACCATCAGTTTCCATCTCCGTCCAGTGGCATTTCTCGTTTTCCACACTGCAGTTGTCTCTTTCAATGGTTCATGGATTGAACCGAAGCCGTCTAGCCCCCCCCCCCCCCCCCCACCCCTTTTCAATTCTCTACTTCTTCCATTATAGCCCATACCCGCTGTTGCACATATTCATGTTTCCATGTTCCCCAGTCTGTCATTTTTTTCCAGCAACACATCCACGTTTGAAGTTATGCAGTACCCCCCCCCCCCCCCCTTCCTGCTTTTATTCTTCTCTGCTACACACAGTTCCTTTATACACTGCTGACCGATTATTGTGCATAGCTACGTACGTATGATAGTCATTTCCATTACCGCCCCTTACCTCTGTTTCTGTGGTATTGAACAGTAGGGTGTCGTACCATGTTCAGCTCCATCCAGTTCTCCCTTTCCAGTCCCGCCCGTCGTTTATCATTGTAAAGTTCTCTCCTCCATCATTCATTCTCTAACACTTCCTTTCCACCTTCAGTCACTCGTCCTTCATTCACCTTCATTCATTCTCTAACACTCCTTTCCACCTCCAGTCCCTCGTCCTTCATTCATCCTTCATTCATTCTCTAACACTCCTTTCCACCTCCAGTCCCTCGTCTTTCATTCATCCTTCTCAGGTTCCTTACTTATCGTCTCGTCTTTCAGTTATCATTCTGTTGTTCTCGTCTTGTTCTTCATTTACTGTTGTCACGTGCTTCCCCCGTCCTACACTTAGTGTTTCTTACGTTCTCTTCGTCTCATCGTATCAATCATTCATTATTAACGCGTTCCCGTCTTCTCATTCTGTCTCATTCTGTGCTGATTGTGCCCACTATGACTCTGTCGCCACCATTCTGTGCTGATTGTGCCAACTATGACTCTGTCGCCATCATCTGTGCTGATTGTGCCCACTATGACTCTGTCGCCCATCATTCTGTGCTGATTGTGCCCACTATGACTCTGTCGCCATCATTCTGTGCTGATTGTGCCCACTATGACTCTGTCGCCACCATATCTGTGCTGATTGTGCCCACTATACTCTGTCGCCATCATTCTGTGCTGATTGTGCCCACTATGACTCTGTCGCCATCATTCTGTGCTGATTGTGCCACTATTACTCTGTC
Organism: Conus ventricosus; assembly: GCA_018398815.1. NCBI lineage: Eukaryota > Metazoa > Mollusca > Gastropoda > Neogastropoda > Conidae > Conus > Conus ventricosus. The sequence goes on from CM031625.1 coordinate 53,798,687, forward strand.
GCCCCATCATTCTGTGCTGATTGTGCCCACTATCACTCTGGTCGCCATCCTGTTTTCATTGAGGTCATCATTCTGTGTGATTGTGCCCACTATCACTCTGTCGTCCATCATTCTGTGCTGATTGTGCCCACTATTACTCTGTCGCCATCCTGTTTTCATTGACTCCATCATTCGTGTTGATTGTGTCCACTATGACTCTGTTGCCATCTTGTTTTCATTGAGGCCATCATTCTCACGCTCTTCTTTTTCCTTCACTTTCCTCATCCTCTTCCGTGCGTTCGCACCACCCTTCCAATCTGTTTTCATTCTCTTCCTGCGTTCTTCTCTTCCCCTTCAGTCCAACATCTATCATTCTCTGTTTCCTCCCGCCCAGCATTCACCATTCCCGCGTTTCACCTCCCCTCCCGCTCCTCAAGTCCCCCCAGTCCAACGTTCATTCTTGCCCATGTCCAACATTCCTCATTTTTACGTTTCCGCCAGTTCAACATTTTTTGGTCTCATATTTCCCCCCCCCAGTCCAACATTGGTCATTCTTACGTTCTCCCACCCTACCCCCATTCGAATATTCATCATTCCCAACCCCCCTCCTTTCCCTTCCTGCACACACACAACACACACACACACACACACACCACACACACACACACACACACACACACACACACACACACACAACACTTCCCGTCGAGCATTCGCCATTCGCATGTTTTAACCCTACTCCATCATTCATCGTTTCACTTTTTCCCCGTCCAACACTCACTATTTTCAATTTTTTTTTTTTTCCCCGTCCTACATCAATTCTTAGGTTCCCCTCACCCAACATTCTCATTCTCCTCATTTTAAAACCCCATCCAATATTCTCATTTTCAAGTTTTCCTCACAGTTCTACATTCATATTCCCTCTTTTCCCCCCCACTCCCAACATTCATCATTCCTCCTTTTCCCCAGTCAAAACCATTCATTTTTTTCTTTTTTTATCCATCGTCCTACTTTAGTATTCTCACGTTTTCCCCCCCCGCCCAAACATTCTCATTCCACGTTTTCTGCCAATCCATAAGTTTCAGTTTCACTTTCCCCCCCCCCCCCCCGCCCAACTTCACATTCCACTTTTCGCCAACCTAATGTTTCAGTTTCACGTCCCCCCCCCCCCCCCCCCCCCCCCCGCCCAACTTTCATCATTCTCACGTTTTCTGCCAATCCATAATTTTTTCATTTCACGCTTCCCTCACCCCCATTGACATGCTTACGGTGCAACATTCATTATTTTCACTATTTCCCCAATCCGCATTCATTATTTTCACTTTTTCCCCCCATCCGACATTCATTTTTTTCCTTTTTCCCCAATCCGACATTCATTATTTTCACTTTTTTCCCCCTCCGACTTTCATATTTTCACTTTTTCCCCCCATCCGCATTCATTATTTCCCCCTTTTTTTCCCCATCCGACATTCTTTATTTTCCTATTTCCCCAATCCGACTTCATTTTTTCACCATTTCGCCAAAAAACTTCATTATTCTCCGTTTCCCCTATCAAACATTATTCTCACTTTTCCCCTGATAAAACATTATTCCAACGTTTCCCCCGACCAACATTCTTTATTCCATTTTCCCCCTGTCCAAAAGCTTTATTCCACGTTTTCCCACCACTTTTATCCCCCCACAACTTTCCCCCACAAGTCCAACATACATCATTTTCATTTTCCCCTTCGTCCAACTTTCACATTTTAAATGTTTCCCTTCGTCCACATTCACATTTCATACTTCCCTTGTCCAACATTCACATTTTCATACTTCCCTTTCGTCCAACTTCATCACTTTCTATTTTCCCTTTCTCCAACATTCACTTTTTCATACTTCTCTTCGCCCAAACATTCATCATTCTCACATCCCCCCCACCTCATCATTCATCCGTTCTCACATTTTCCCCCCAGTCCGATACACTGTCACTATTGTCAAATTGGTTTCCCCGTACCGACTATCACTTCTTAGGTTCCCTCACTCCCACATTTCATGCATTCTCTAGCATTTGATACCCATCCAATTTTCATCATTTTCCAGTTTTTCCTCACATCTCACCATTCATGCTTCTCAGTTCCCCACGCCAACATTCATCATTCTCTCCTTTTCTTTTCCCCAGTCTATATCCTTTCATTATTTCATGTTTTAACCATCGTCCTACATTGTAGTAATTCTCACGTTTTCCCCCCGCCCATCATTCTTCATTTCTCACGTTTTCTGCCAATCCAGTAATGTTTCAGTTTCACGTTTCCCCCATCCCCCATTCATCATTCCTCGACAGTGGGCTACATTTTTTATTTTGCACTCCTTGTTCCCCCATCCGACATTCATTATTTTCTACTGCCTATCGCCCCATCCGTCATTCATATTTCACCCTTCCCCCATCCGAACATTCATTATTTTCACCCTTGTCCCCCCATCCGACATTCATATTTTTCACCCTTTCCCCCATCCGACATTCATTATTTTCACCCTTTTCCCCATCCGACATTCAGGTATTTTCACCCTTTTCCCCCAGTCCGACATTCATTATTTTCACGCCTTTTATTATTCCCCATCCGAACCATTCAGAATTTTCACCCTTTCCCCCATCTCGACATTCATTCTTTTCTACCCTTTCCGCCCATCCGACATTTCATTATTTTCACCCTTATCCCCATTCCGACATTCATTATCTTCACCCTTTCCCCCATCCGACATGCGATTTATTTTCACTATTTCCCATCCGATATTTCATTATTTTCACCATTCGCAAGTCAAACTTTCATTAACTCACTTTCCCCTATCAAACATTATTCCCCACGTTTCTCCCGACCATCATTCATTATTCTCATTTTCCCCTCTGTCCAAAATGCTTTATTCTCGTTTTCCCCTATCCGAATTTATCCATCACAACTTTCCCCACAAGTCCCAACATACATCCATTTTGTCATTGTTCCCTTCGTCCATCATTCATCAGTTTCATGTTCCCTTCGAGTCCAACATGCATCATTTTCATACTCCTGCGTCCAACGTCATCATTTTCATGTTCCCGTCGTCCAACATTCATCAGTTTTACATACTTCCCTTCGTCCAACATTCAACATTTTCATGTTTCCCTCGGTCCAACATTCCATCAGTTTCATACATCCCTTCTCCAACCTTCATAGCACTTTCATACGTCCCTGCGTCCCAACAATCATCATTTCATGTTTCCCTTCACCAACATCATCATGTTCATACTTCCGTTCGGCTCAACATTCATCATTTTCATACTCCCTTCGTGTTCAACAATTCATCATTTTTCATGTTTCCCTTCGTCCAACATTACATTTTTCATTTTCCCTTCATCCAACATTCATATTTCCATACTCCCTTCATACCAACATTCATCATTTTCATGTGTTTCCCTTCGTCTCAACATTCATCTTTACATGTTTCCCTCGGTCCAACATTCATCATTTTCATACTTCCGTTCGTCCAACTTTCATCAATTTTCATACTTCCCTTCGTCCCAACATTCATCATTTTCAGTGTTTCCCGTCATCCAACATTCATCATTTTCAGTTCCCTTCGTCCAACAGTCATCCTAGAATCATACTCCCGGTCCGTCCAGCATTCATCAGTTTCAGTACTTCCTTCGTCCAACATTCATCATTTTCCCATACTTCCCTTCGTCCATAACAATTCCATCAGTCATACTTCCCTCCGTCCACATCACGTTTTTACATGTTTCCCCAGCCCCGCCACCCCCCCCCCCCCCCTCCTCCCCCCCCCCCCCGCTTCCCGCCCCCTACCTCCCCTCAATGTTCTGCCCCCCCCTTCGTCAAACATTCATCATTTTCATACTTCCCTTCGCCAACATCATCATTTTTTTCATATCTTCCTCCGTCCAACATTCATCATGTCATACTTCCCTTCGTCCCACATTCAATCATTTTCATACTTCCGTCGTCCAACATTCATCATTTTCCATACTTCCCTTCGTCCAACATTCATCATTATTCATTTTCCCGTCGGTCAACAGTCCATCATTTTCATACTTCCCTTCGTCCAACATTCAGCATTTTGATACACCCTCTCTCTTTCATCATTTTCATGTTTTCCCTTCGTCAAAAAATTCTTCAATTTCATGTTTCCCTTCGCCAAAATTCAATCATTTCATACTTCCCTTCGTCCAACATTCATCATTTTCTTACCTTCCCTTCGGACCAACATTCATCATTTTCAATATACTTCGCCTTCGTCCTACATCATCAATTTTTCATACTTCCCTTCGGGGGAGCCAACATTCAGCATGTTCAATGCTCTCGTCGTCCAACAGTCACATTTTCACACTTCCCTTTGGTCCAACATTCACTTTCAGGGGTTCCCGTCGTCAACATGCACAGTTTCGCGTCATCCTCTTCATCATGTCGTCATTCACCATCCCCATTGGATCTTCTTCTATGTTCTCTGTCATTGTCTTCTCTCGTTCTTTTGTTCTGATCGGCGTCCCACAGTTCGTTTTTCTCTCGTTTCCCCTCTCAATCCATTCAACAATGATTACTCTGACGATGTCCGATTTTACATTATCCATGATCTTCCACGTTCTCCCTTGCATATCTCCCTTCTCTCCTCGATTTTTTTCAATTCATTATTATCACATTTGTAGTCAATTACGCATCATTCCCCTTAGCCCCTTGGTTTTTATTCGGCATTACTTCACATACATTGCAAAAAAAAGGTTCCCCCCCCCCCAGTATTCATAACCCATCTGTCCCACATCCTCTCTTCTTTTCCTTCTTACCACCGTCATCGGTTCCGACGTTATTTTCCCACCCACAGTTCAGCCCTCACCTTACACACATCATTCATCATTCTCGTATCCTTCTGTTCACATCTCGTTCCTAATTCGCTTCTTTTTTCAATCCACCGAGTCTTGATGCTCCTGACGTCTTTGAATCCAACATTAACTCGTCTCATTTCTCCTCCTCCCCTCCTAATCTCATTTTGCCTGTTTTTCTTCCAATCGGAGTCGTAAGCGCCGCCATGCTCCAATTCTTTGCATGCACATCCGCACTGACCCTTCAATCACACTCACGTTAGTCTCCCCTTTCCACCCCCGTCATTCTGTCCGTTCTCCCTTTCTCCTGTCTTTCACCTATTTGAGTTTTTCTCATCCGTGAGTTCAGCCCCTTTTCTTTGGTGTGTCCCCCTTCCGTCATTCTCAAACGCTCCCTTTTCTGTCCTTTCACTTATTGTCGAACATCACATATTCTCGTTACTTGGTCGGGTTGCGCTCAGTGAACGTATAAACACCGATTCTGGCTTCACTTGGCTCCTCCACCCCGATTTTAGGGCGAAAGTGCCCCTAAAAGGCCGCCTATTCATGTTCTCTGACAATAACAAAAAAATAACGGACCCTACAAACAAACATACTGTTGCAGGGTTAGCCTTTTCAATACTAATGTAGCTAAGTTTTCAGAGAGTACTAGAGAAATAGCCAAAACTGACAACCCCCCTAGAGTAACTAGGGAAAGCGGATCCGTGACTGACGGCGCGTTCATATGTGGCGTTCCCAACGGCTTTCTTTTCAGGCGAGTCAACGCCCCTGCGCTGCAGGTGGCAGTAGCTTTTAATTGCTAGTTGCCGCCTACCTGCCCAGCACTTGGGGGTGGTTTATTTCTCCCAGGGGGATTCTTAAGTTAGAAAAAGTTTTGAAAAACAAATACAGGTTGTCAACAGCTTTTATAATTAAATTGTGGAAGACATAATCACTACAACTTTAATATAACCACACACACACACACACACACACACACACACACCACTCACACACACACTCTCACACTACGCACACACACAAACCCTCGACACATGCAAAACACACACATACACTACATGCACACACACAACGAGCCATACACCACACAACACACACACGACACACACCACACACACACACACACACACAACACAGAGGCCCTCACACACAGAGGCCCACACACACAAACAGAGACAGGGGGCACATACACACACGCACAGGCCAAAATCAATACTGCGACGCATCCTCCTCTACCCCCCGCCTCTTCACCCCCTACCTTCCTGCCAACCTTACAACAGATTTCTAAAACGTACTGTCCTAACACCCGCCGGTGGCGCTGTTCTGCCTGACCAATCCACCGAGTTAAGCTAGCACGGCCGCTCACATACTAGAGTAATCCCACACATTCTTTCCGCGACATCGGACAGCAGGACGGTTTACTTGTGCGGCGGGTGTTTATTTTAATAACCGGTTACTGAAAACAGAATTGTGTATCTGAAAGTTTGTTGGCTTGTTGACGACAATATTGTTGACAAAGATACAGCTAGTTTTAATTACTTGGTTGCTAAACGATGAGATTGTTCGAAGTCGGCCGAAGCAAAACAAACTAAATCACGCGTTGATTGTTGGGAAGCTGCTTGAGACAGCTAAACCATGTTTTAAAAACATGCGTTCCAATTCTTAAGCGAGGGTAACACGACGGGGTCGGTGAAACATTTTTGCTGTTCCTCCCAAGGAAAAAATTGTTCTCAGTTTGTATTAACTTGATTTGATTGTTAACTCTAATTCAGTGTTCATGTGGCAAGCTGATGCGTGTATTAAGAGGTGTATACTTTTTTTCTACTTTTTCTAATTCTAAACCATTCATCAGCCTTCAGTGTGCCCTTATATGCAACTGAATGGCGAGTTTTCCGGGAATGTTCGGCATTCAATCGTTGTGCTAGGCAGACCTTAGTACATCTACCAGTATGGAGAGTAGTGCGTAAGCTGGTGGCGGGCCTGTGGGGAAGTCAGCCTTGCTATAAATAGCCTGTTATAACAAGAACGGTTATTTTAGTGTAGAGAGTGATGCATCTGCTCCGCGCTGGTGTGTTGTGCGGGGTGGTGTGAGGGTGGAGGAAGTGGTGGTGTGTGTCCACCGATTCACTACCCCCCAAGCCAGCTTCGCGCAGACCAGCGCCTCCGCTGACGTCCCAACCCCCTCCTCCTCTCCCTCCCACCCCTTCCCACCCCCCTCCTTACAACCTTCCCACCTGGTCGACTTTGCTCGCTGCCTACGCTAGAGGTGTGGGCGTTGGTTGTGTGCCGTTGGGTACTGCGTTACAGTGTTTATTGGTGAATGCAGCAAGAGGACTGCGGGAAATCCCCTTGCCAACAAATATCCTTTATACCAGACGCTATATTAGCAGCAAGAGCCAGTAGGGAAATCCGCCCTTGCTATAATAAAACCGTTTATATATGTAAGCGCTATATTAGCAGCATGAGTCTAACAATGTAGGTTTGGTGCTCGTAACTGGGGCCTATGTGGCCCCACTCCCACCCCACCATGCACACCTCCTCTCCCCCATCCACACCCCACGCCTGCACACCTCCTCTCCCCCCACCCCACGCAACACACCTCCTCTCCCCCCACCCCAAAAACCCCCCCACCACACACACTTAAGTTCTTACTAAGTCACCTCAATCACTTCAAGTCCTCCCCAGTTTCGGCATTAAGTGGTGGAAGGTAGTTTGTAATTAATACTTGCAAGGGTCTTAATAAGTTTCTGTGAGTAAGTTTCTGAGTAAGGTCGCCTCAAGATCATAACTAAGTCATCCTTAAGTACAACCAATTTTTTATTCAGTTCTTTGTATGATCAAAAAAACAAGCTATTTTGGTATCTTATATAGCAGATGCCTAATTTTACACACACCCTCAAAAAACGCGTCATCGGTTGAGATGGCTTGATCAGCGTGTTCTGCAGAGATTTTTAATGAGTTTTACCTCCATAGCAAACCCATTTGATACAATTCTCTGTCTATGGAAATGTCTTGATAGACTCTGTCTTTATGTTATTGGACACCAACATTGTATACTACCCTAGAATCTATTTTTAAAAATTTAAAATGAAAGTTCTTATAATTTTGATTACATTTCAATTGGATCAAAATTAAGCTTTGTATGGCTTTATTTGGCGTGCTGAGTGTCTGTTTTCGGATATAGTGCTCAATTTATTTTTGATAGCGTTCGGTGTCGTTGCCATGTGTATATATTAATAACTCATAATATCCGCCCCCAACCAGCACGCAGGCGCCAAAATTGCAACAGTGTTAAGTCTTCAATATTCCATGAAACTTTGGTGCTGGTAGTCTTGTACGCATGTGATTTTTATTGCCGCATTGAACCAACTTGTTCTGGCCTGGCGCGTTATTTTTTTCATATAGTTATATTCTTAACATTAATGTTGTTTGTCGGTTTCCACTCTGCTAAATTTTTCCTGCTTTAAAACACGCCCAGGATGAGGATGCTTGTCACTGTCCCCCCAACCACCCTGGTTTCAGTGTTTCTGCTGATTTTCGGGCTATGGTTCCTTTCTCCACCTGATTCTGGTCTGATGATTTTTCAGCTCGTTCTTTTTGAACGGGGAAACAGAATCTATATGAATTAAAAGTAATTAATCCATGATTAAGGGCGATAACAATGTTCCAAAACTGTAGTATAGATCACATCCTAGAGAACTCTAATGCTTTGGTTAAACGCTGATCTTTCTTAAATCATAACGTAAATCTTGTTCAGAATCAATGTGAGTAGAATGCAAATCTACTGACTAGTTTAGTGATACAAACTAAGTGCCGTGTTGCCCCACCCTGTTTACCATTCTCGACCCCAGCTGCGCTCATACCTGTTATTAGACATTAATATGTCATGCGGCGTCATCTGTTGATATCTTCAATGCGAATTCAGTTCCGAGGAACTGTTTTGGGTGTTCCCCCATCGGGCAAAGAAATACAGCCTCTCCTTTTTGTGCAAAATAGCTTATCATTATCTTTGGCAAACATAATTTCCGGAAGTTTAGGCCGCCTTTTAGCCTTAGTAGATCATCACGTTCTGGTTTTTTTATATAAATTTAAAAATATTATTTATGTTCTAAAAATGACACCGAAAAAACTTTGCGAACCTTGTATACCATTCGGCGTTTAGTGGACCTAATGTATTTACTCAATATGCTTGGTAAAGCTGTTAAAAAATTAAACCAGCAATCTTGGCAAACTAACCTTTGAGGATTCACAAAGCAGAATTGGCTAGTACATTGGCAGCTTCGTTGCCCACCAAGATTTTCTAAGTTAAGCAAGGAATAATACCAGACAATATAATATGTAAGAAAAAAAATACATTTATAAAAAAAGGGCTTCACACTCGCATTAATATAGCGCGCGGGGTGAATGCGCTTGCTTTTAGCGGCATAATTTTGCAGTTAGTAAAACTGCGGGATGACAGCGATAGAAAAAGACATAAACAAAGCTTGAGAGCAACTAGCAGCTAGCTTGCACAAGACGCCTAATGAAAGGCAGAGACTGGAGCAGGTAGATTGTGAGTAATACACCCTAAAGAACAGGTCATGCAGCTTACACATTTAAAAATTGACCAAGCAATAAAAAGAATATTAATCTATATCAGGCAAAACCATTCCTGACATTGCCCCACCAAATTCAGTGACTATTATCAACCATCAGAAAAACAAAAGATGCAAGAAATCGGCGGGGTAGTCCGGTTGCAGACTGATTTGGTAGTTTGTTTTTGGCGCATAATATTGGCTGAAATAAAAATAACAAAATCTATCATTCCCCAAAGGATAATGAGAGGAACACGGCAATTAAAAGCTAGCCAACAGCGTGTGTTATGAACAAACAGCTAAAAAGAAGGGATCTAAACAGCGATTGGGCAAATGTATTTTAACTCACCTAGGCGAATACAGAGACCACACTTTGTTAATATACATCGCCAAACGACACCCATTACAAAGTATCTTCTATATTTACCCCACTGTAGTAATTAGACGAGAAAAGATTTAAGTACGCCACTCACATCATGGACATAGCTTCAAGGTACAAAGATCAGAACCATTAACTCAAAAGAGATGCTGCTGCTGTTGCCAGTTGCCATACAGCTAGATACCACGAGGAGCCCCTTAACTTTCCTCGCATGATTCAAGTCGATATGAAAAAAGTTAAAGGCCAAGTGATTCAATTATTGTTAAAACACTGATTACATTAAAAGCATTCCGGGAGTTCACAGATCACATGGCTTTAGTTGAAAACTTACAAACAGTAGCCGAAAGACTTTTTCTTACCAAGTTACACAGAGAGCGGATTGACAATTCTCGCAACAACAGAATGTGTAAAAAACAGTCCTCATTTTGCGCGCAATGAATATTGAATAATTTAAAGACTAAAACCATACAAGCATCCAAAAGAAAAACAATAAAATTTGGCTAAGGAAGTCTTCATCCAGCAAACTATTACCGTTGGTTTTTAAAGTATTACCTTTAATTTACCGGAGAACAGAAAGGGACAACTCGCATCAGGCAACCGATCTCCGTTGGTGGGGAGTTTTGAGTCCAAGAAATTAAAAGAATTGTGAAAAATAAAATCCGGCCCGTGTATTATTTAGAGAAACTGACACAACAAACACAACCACCCTCAAAGAGCTTTTGAAGAAGAACGGCAGAATCCCGCCAACTCTGTGCCGCTTAAATTATTTTACGTTCTCCATGCCCAATTGCATATGAAAACTCTGGATTAACAAACAACCGCTTTTGTGTTTGTTCTACTAAGTGACTTTCTTTGTTACAACTGTTTGTTGATCTCATGTAATAGTATCGCAGTTTTACGTTCATATGATGAAGTCTATGCCAAACATGCTTCTTGTATTACATGTGATATGGTTCGACTGCAACCACCTGCGAATAATTCCCCTTTGCGGCTAATGATTTTTCTCCCTGGGCTCGAAATACGTACGTTTGCGATCTTAAACCCCCACATACCCTTGATTACCTGCCAATAATTCATCCTTCATCTTTCCAAAAACCTTCTTGTTAGTAATTGAATGTAAGAGGTGAATCTTTAAGGGTAATCTGATGTAGCATACCATCACCCGCTGTCCTTTAGCTACGTCGATTCCATTCTTTATAATATCTTCATAGAATATCTATAAACAAAACTACTGTAAGCGTGAAAGTTTCTCTGGACTCAGGATACGAGGGCTTACAGAGTCATAAAGAAATTCTAACAATCTAAAGCTTTGATAAGTCTAAAACATGAAACCCCATAAATACAGTTTGTCCAAGTTTGACTTTCTTTTTTTTCAATCATTATGTCAAAAGCTGATCATGAAATGGGTTTCTAAAGTCTGAGAATATAGTTGAGAAGCCAGCTTATTGCTGTCGTTCGCGCGGGTGACCAATCTACATCTTTTGGCGCTTTGCATTCTCCATAGTCGTCCAAAACAGCTGTTGTTCATCCATCTTAAAAAAGTCTTTCTGAAGGCATCGTGGATTTAGTTCTGAGATCTGTGTTCTTCAGATGTATGGGTTTCATAACTGTTCTTGATGAACGGGTTTTCTTGAACAAAAGCAATTATGCAATGAACTGCTGTCAACTTCAGCCCATGCTTAAATAAAATTGTAGAAGTCTGTAATGACAAGACATAATTTTTTTGCCGCGAAGTATTATGCACAAGGTTAGGGCGCACTCCTTGATCCATCTTTAGACTTTCCGCTAATGGATAGTCTTATGCAGGTCATGATTCAAGGGATTATTCGTATGGTCATCTTCTAGAATTAAACCACGCTGCTGGATCATGCTTAACGGTTCCAACCACTTTTAATGCCTTTTGAATATTATTGACCTTTGCAACATTTTAAAGTTACGGTAATGGGAAGTGATGCGCCTTTCCAACCATACAGTATTGTTTTTGCATCTAAATACATGAATATTAACCTTTTACCGATTCATAATGACCAAGATTTGTTGTTTGCTTTCAGTATTGATGCTACGCCATACTAATTCCTCCCCGCAATTCCGTTTCCAAATCAGCTGATCATGGGAGTCAGACAATAAATCAATCGTACGCCAGTAGAACTTTAAAACATCCCACTCATCCCGCGCAGAAATGTAATCGTGGGATCAGCTATAATGTTTCATGCAGGTCTTTCTATAATTTTCAAAGACTCCGCCAACAAACAACATCTGCCTTTAGAATAGATGTCAGATAGTCTCCCAGCGGTGGAAAAATCTAACTGTGGTGCCAAGCATCATGAGCTTGCTGGTAATTCAGAATCACTGATGTCCTTTCCTCTAAGACTAGAAAGTACCACCTAGTTAGAGGAGAGTGTCTTCATCAAACGCTTTTTCCCAACTGGTTATCACATGTACTCATAAGGTAAACGCACTTTCTAACATTAGGTGAGTCCAAAATATTGTTTCCGGTTATTGGCAGACCTTAAGGGTCATAGCCAGGCCTCTAATGCGCCCATCCATTTGGCATAGAGTCTCCCGTAGAAAGACATGTATATTTAAAGTGAAAACACAATACTTATTCTGAGTGTCATGGGTGCAAGGCATGCAACCCGGAAGGCGCTGGTTACTGCTTGCAATATAAGATGAGAGTCGTAACCCGTCGCAAGTTTAGTAAAAAGATAGGGCAGCTTCCATGTCTTTGTACAAACATTTATGTTGAAGATTGCATGTGTTATGCGCCGCTCCTGCTATACTCAGCTAATAGTGATCATGGTCTCTTACTGTGGGGTTTACACTCTGGGCGTTAGCTCTAAACCGAAATCCAACAATGCGTGCTGAGCATACGGTGTTTGGGCTTCAGGCGCCATTATGATTTCAGATAAGTTTAGATTATTAAACAGTCGTGACGCACTTTGCTTGGCATGCGTGTTAAAATTTCTGCAGGCAGCTGTCCTCTATATAAAGTTCGGGCTCAGAATGACGCCATCCCGACCTGACAATAAAGAAGGCAAATAACAAATCTGATGATTCCTCAATTAAGACTGTTTGTTTCGAAGGTTTTGTGGCCGGGCCCCCGCATAAAACAATAACGACTCAAGTCCCTGCGATAAACTATATGGAGAAGTTTGCATCGCGTTTCCAGTTGCTTAAACTTACTTCTGCCTTCTGGGGGTAATTAGTTTGTTTTACAGGCACGGTGGGCCATACAATGTGCTTATGTCCTTGCGCTAGAACATATGGCATTCTGTTAAACATTTTCTGCAGAAGTCTTGTTTTATGCCCATTTTTGTGAAGGTATGGGCCGAATAATCTGACTCATTGTGCGTATCAATGTGTAATGCGCAGCCCCTCTGGTGAAAGCAGCAGCAGTAATCAGGAACATTGCTTTTTGTCCTGGCTCGCCAATCGTTGACTGTGTCTTGACAATTTAATTGGTCACCAAATCTGTTCCTACATGCCATGTGAACTTTACAGGATGGGTTTTGTTTGTGTTCTTCATACAGGAGCAAGAATCCTCCTAACGGAAAGGATATTCTCAAAAGTTAAGATCATTGATTAAGCATGTGCGATAGTTTAGACACTCTCTCTGCGTTTTTAGCGGGCGTATGCATGCCTTGCAAGAACACACCACATAAAACTTTTTTGACTGTATTCTTTATGTGTAGAACTGCTTTTTTTTGCGCCTATTGCTGGAGGGATGGCGAATGTAGACTTGGCCAACAATCGTGCATACTTAACTGTTTTAATCTGATCTCTAAACTTCGCCCTCTAAACCAACCAGAGCCTCTCATTTTGGCTTCTTCAAGCAGCACGGTCAAACGGTGCAAGCAGTTCGCTCCCAACCAGACCGTAAGTCATTAAGGAAAGAGCTAGACTGCTGTTTAGTTGAACCAGACTTCCGAGAATTTTCTTCATTTATTGTTACATAGTCATTTAAAACAGCTAACATTAGCTTGTAAAACGGGCGGGCTATTGTAGTTTACTAGGAACTTGAGAAATAGTCATGACCAACACTTAGCCCGTACGCCTTGCGTATTCAAATACTCTAAAGTCAATATCATTCAGCTGCACCCCCCCCCTTGACAAATTTGCTTGCATGGCATCAAAAAATTTCGCGTTGTCCCTTCATATATCTTAGCCAGTGTAGATCTCTTTTCTAACTCAAAATATTTTATTTAAAATTAAAAAAAAATACTTAATCATAACCAATATCCTCGGTCTTTATGCGCTTGGACTCATATACTAGAGTAAAACGCCCTTTGGCATTGTTAATGTGAGCGGTTTAGAACAAGAGTTTAATGTTTCGTTTACTTTTTTTTTAAGCAATTTTTCCTTTTTTAATCTGCTCGGGCGTCTGCTGTTGAGTAAAACTTGTCCGTGCCGTTCTGTGAAATCAAACGTGTGTCTTTTTGTAGACTCAAAACGTCGGTAAAACGAGTACATCGTCATCCGTGGATGTTTGAGTCGCGAGCGCTTTTATGTCTTTGTCAGTTGAAACGAACTAAGTTTAGGCCGTTATTAGTTACCAAGACCGGTGCGTTGGTGAGATGTAGGTTTAATTGTTTGGCCAGCAGTCACCTACTGCAATGAACACAGGCCACAGCTAAAGACAAACCGACTAGAGTAAAGCTGCGGTGCACCACCCTGTTGCTAATAGACTCACTCGTTTCCTGCGTGAAGCAGCAACGATATCATGCTCCATATTGCATATGTAACAGCATAAAGCCGCAGAATCCTTCTTGGAGTTTTGCTTATTGTGGGGAAAGTCCCTGCTCTATTTTTTGGTTGCATTTGTGAATGGTTTTGTTAATCTGAAGCTTTTTACTTCAGGGGTTTCTATAACATCAGAATTGCCTGCTATCTCGTTCTTTTAGCGAGCCTGTGAGCACATTTGATAAACCGAGAACAGACATGCTTTTTATAAAATAAAAATAATGTTTGTTGTGTATATCTTGGTAATCAGCGACCGTTCAGCAATAGTCCAGCTTCCGCATCATTTAAAAACAAATGTAATTAAGGCGGTTTATCGCTCATCTTCTTTATCAATTGGCAAGTTTAATTACTTCTCTCACAGTTTCTCCCGCTTCCATGTAAAACTGATTATCCTCCTTGACCTTAGGTCCAATCCCATAAACCGATAGTGGTTGTTAAATAATCATCAATTCTTACACGTGTAGTTGTCGATCTTTCGCCCAAGTCTGCTGTAGACATCTACCCCTCCACCCCCACCAAACAATTTTTCTTGAATTTCTCGAAAATGATGATAAGGACTAAGTCCGCTAGCATAGATTTGTTTAAGGACTAGCCCTCAAATCGAACATTCTGTACATTCGTTCTTTTGAGATTAAAAAACTTTTCACTTCCTCTTATGAAGTTTCTTCAGCTTCACACAGCAATAAAAATCCCTTTAAGCGACTTGCTGAAGACCTAAAAACTAAAATAGCCATATAGTGTCTGCCTGCCTTCTAGGATAATTGTATGATGTACGCACGTTTTCGTATATATATATAGTTGTTAGGGACTTATATTGATCCCCCAACAGCTTTGGCTAAATTAGAGGGTTGCTAACAACGTCCACAACTCTACGAATGTCAAAATGCTGTACTTTGCTCGGTGTCTTTGATTTGATTACACTTGTAATTTCATTAAAATTAGTTCATATGACATTCTGTCTTTTAATGTCTCCGTGAAAGTTTGGGCATGCGCTTGAACAACTACAAAATCTAGGGAATGAAAAGCGATTACCTTACGTCCCATAACTTACAGCTAAAGCCCTTTTTGCTGCTTTCTAAGCACCTGAGGCGAGTTCGGGCGCCTAATCTAAGTTTAGTGCTTCCTCATTGTCTCCCCGATTCCTTGAAACGCAAGATCTTCACTTCATTTCCGCGTAGTCCATAATCAAATAAGGTTAAAAATATGTCTGCATTGGTTAAAGAAAATACTTCTTGTCCTGCCCCCCCCCCCCTCAAGTATTACAGAATTTGTCTTAACGGAGTGCCCCGTCCCCTGCTGGACAACTGTTTTCTGTTTGGTCTGTTGTTGAAGCGAAGTTCTATTTTAAAAGTAAATGCCGTGCAGGAGCCTGCACATCAAATCATCCCTCTAGTTCTGGAAATCTAACGTAAAAATTTTGATCTGCATCAAAATAGATGGATGAATTTGGAACAGTAATATTCCGTTATTTCCCTGCACGCCAAGTGGTTCTTTTCACTTGCTATAACGGGCCAGACTCGAACCAAATGCTTGTACATTATGTTTTATAACCATAATAAAAGTTTATTATTTAAAAACATGCAGGAATTGGAAGGCGAAGAAGAATAGATGTTTTTGATCTGGAGACAACATAGTGAAAATGATCCCTTATACATACGGCGATTCGCTTCTACGCTCTCATGCGAGCGTGAATTAACAGAAAGGACGTCCTGAGCATTTACAAAAGATTAGCCAAGAACCTCCCATTTTTATAGACCCAAAATGATTTTGAATTAGAAGATGGTCTGTTGTTTGTAAAAGCGATCAAGGAGATTCTTTCGGCTTCAACTAAACCAGGACCCATCAAAGTGTTAGCCAAGATACATTATTATACCAGACTTAAGGTGTAAAGATCAAAATCGCCTTGGTCTTTTAGACCAAATTTAGATAGGATGCAGTTGCTAAACTCAAAACACACTGCAAGAACTCCCAACAGATAACCAAAGCAAAACATGGAACTTTAAAGAATTAAGATCAATCAGCAGGTGATAATAATAAATGTAATAAAGCAGAATCCATTTTTTTTCAGAAGAAACAGCGTTAAAGACGTACACACTCACCGCAACCCATAGCGAGAAATTGAGGCCCTTGATTCAGGGCTTTGAAAGGATCAAGCGAATTAACAAACAGTTTTAGCAAAACAGGTGAACTAGATAGCATATAAAAAGTAGCAAAAGAAAATCTCGTTGAGCTGGGACGCCAACTTAAGGGATGATATTAAAGAAAGAATAAGACAAGACTAAAAGATCTTGAACATAAAGAATCAGCAAGACTAGAAGTGACGACTACAAACGGGACCAAGAACGACTCAAGGGAACAGAATAAGAGAAACCTATCCAAAGAATTTTATATGAAGACACGACACTAGCAGAACGAATACAACACTGTTTAGAAGCAAGAGGCACGATTAGCAACGATATAAAACGTGGCTAAGGATTTGCATAATACATTGTGTTGCTATTACAGCGGCGGTCCAAAGTTCAGTACCTCCGGCCGCCATCGCCTCCCCCTGATAAATCCTGGGTAAAAAAACACTTATCAGCGTGGGGAGGGGGGCGGCAGTTATTAAAAAAATTACCAGTAAAGCTATAGACTCCTTTCCCGTATATTAGGGGTAGTCAGCGTGGCTTTTGTGCTACTGCAACAAAGTATTTGGCTTTATGGCCGACACTTAGGGACATTAGTCTCTTAATAGGTGGTTTAATATTTAGTAAGATAAAGACCAAGTAATCCTAGCCAGCTTAATCCAAGACCAAGCGCTGGTCTTTCAATTCATGGAGTCTCGCGAACAAGCTGCTAGCTTGTGCTGAGTCCTTCAAAGACTTTGGGGGGTTTGGACTTCGGGAAGTGGATGAACATAATCTTGGGTGTTTCTTTTTATTTTTGTTAATATACTGGGCTCAGAATTTATCGTGTTTTTTCCAACACCGTCTGTTCATTGCTGCGTCTATAAGAATTTCATTATTATAGTCTATTATTATACCTAGCTGGAGTCTGAGGTCAGAAGGCAGCTTGTATAAACCATAGCCCAGCAAATCTTACATATTCCGATCTTGCGTATTATAAAACATGGGTGGGAGCGTTTCATACTTGAAGAAATCTACTGTAAAATAATGGGCGTTCCTCTAAATTGCAATAGTTTTTTGGGCGCGTCAAAGCCATGTAGAAGGATCAGTTATGCTTAGATTCTTGGCTCTGTGCTTGCGCCCCTAGCAAAACACCAAACGAAGACGAATAGAGTCGTTTATTCGTTTCTATTCCCGCCTAGTTAGGGCCCTTAGAATGTCTAAGATAAATGTTGTTCCATCTGTTTTTATGCTCGTGCTGTAGGGACCCGCGTGGAACAGTTTGGGCCTGAAAAGGAAGTATTGAAAGGAAATCCATTCATAGTTAACTTTCTTGTGCGTGCCCCATAATAAAGGTGCCGCCTACCTGATTATTATCCAACTTGTCTATACCTTTCTTGATGTTAATATGGAAACGTTACAAAGATCCTTATCAAAGCCTTCATCTATTTGATGTGCTGATGGATAAATGGTTTTGTCATTTGGTAAGGTGAGCTCGCATTCAATCAAAATACTCCGGAAAGGAGTAATATAAAATGAAAATCTGTACACTGACCCACACCTCAAGGATCATGGTATTTAAATGACAGCAACCCACTCCGACACCCAGTTGATGCCGCATACACGGGGGGCAAATTTACTGGTTTCTGATAAAACTGCATCGGATATTAAACCACCTTCTTTGATGTGGTCGTTTCCAATTAGGTGGGTTAAGAGTAGCTCCTTCAATGATTCTCACCTTTTTATGAAAAAGGCAGTCTGGGTCACAGCCATGTGCAAGATATCAGTTGCTATATTTTTAAGGATGTATGCTGGCGGCCCAACAAAATATTTGCGCCAGTATATTTGAATGGCACTCAGTTTTAATTTGTTTTAAATAATGTTTGTAATATTGTGCTACCCAAGACCGCCCTTCGTTTTTAGAACATGTGTATTGATAACAATGCGGCCAAAAGGGTTGCCTCATGAAATATTTTACAAAGATCGTATGGTTTATATAAGGAAGCAGAGAATAATTAAGTTTCTAAAAGTTAACAAGCAGGACCAAAATGACCAGTTAAAACAATTCTGATGGTTATTAACGGTTTTGCTCACTAAAAGAAGCAATGAGTAGCTTGACATTACTCTCAAACTTAACTAGCAAATCTAAAACAAACGTTAACATCAAGCCTGAAATAGAAGGAGTTCGATTGTTGATAAAGAGCTAGCTAAAAAGGTATAGGCTTTGCAGCTGACAATCATAGATTTAGAGTTACCCAAACAAAAACTACTTATGAGGGAGAAAATCCCCTCATCGTGGCTTTGACCAGTCATTACTCTAATGTTTCCATTTGATGATGCTGAGCACTGATGAAAACTGATATACGAAGGCCCTCAACTGTTTTAAGAGGCTCTTCCATCAGAAAGCTGCAATTGCGATTATGAAATTAGAACAATTCCCTAATTTACAGTTTAAAGGATTAGTTTTGTGGAGGTCGGAGCATTTAATATAAAGATCAAAGAGACAAAACGTGGAAAGTCGTAAAATGTGAGAACCTCACATTGTTTTGAAATAAAAAATGCGTTAAAAAAAATAATGTCCGCGTTGGCCAGAAGATCCAGGATTACATTTAGCGCCTGTACGGTGTATAACTTTAGAATTAAAAGACCTTGCAGACTTTGCGACTTTGAACAGAAATGGTGAGACTAGGCCCTTTGTATGAGATTGTG
Source organism: Conus ventricosus (assembly GCA_018398815.1). NCBI lineage: Eukaryota > Metazoa > Mollusca > Gastropoda > Neogastropoda > Conidae > Conus > Conus ventricosus. The sequence goes on from CM031625.1 coordinate 53,818,016, forward strand.
AGTACACTAAGAAGGGATTATGAAACGCAAAGAGTGGCGAGACCAACAAAAATTTGCCTAAACTTAGAACAGCTTGCGCAATCTAGAAGCAAATAATGTGAGTCATAGGAATATAAATTATTCGAAATACCGAACCTCAATGCACTTAGAACCATATATAGAATGGCATAATATTTGAATTCATAAGCCAATTTACCATATTTTAGGCCTCAAAAAAGTTTCAGAAAAGCATTCACTCTGGCCTTTACAGGTAAAGTCTTAAGCCCGATGACAATAGTACGGAAAGAGATTGAAATAAACCGTATGGAAAAACAGTAGCATCCTCCACAGAAAAAGCGGTTTTAAAAGATGCCTTCTACCAAATTACAGAGTTCAATCCAGCAAATGTAATTAGGAGACACGTTCACAATAAATTTAAATTTCTGGTCGTAAAAATGAAGGAGAGGATGGGGTTGTGGCGTTAGGTGAAGTGCCTGTTGGTAAAGGAATTCTAATTACCTGGCAGTAAACTTAACTTGGACATCTTAAAGTTTACTGTCGTCATTGTCTTCCCCCACAATGGTGAGATATTAAGGTTATAACAACAAGCAACAAATCAATATTAGTCTAAATAGAAACAATCTATACAGCACTATATTGGATTAATCTTACACATTAACCTTTAGAATCTTATTATACTGAACAAGTTTTACAAGAGCATGATAAAAACAATAACTGGATTAGATCTAAAATTCTAGTATAAAACTATGGAGCAGTTCAACTATGACTAAAAACCCCTCATTGTTCATTAATTTGGACAGACAGGTGTGTGAAAAACAATATTTTATCCTCGACCTGTTCAAACAGTTTATCGTTATAATTTTTAATCATATTGTGGTTTTCTTCCAACACTTAAATGAAACAAATGCATATCATGATAAAGTTTATTGGACAGATGCTGACATATATTTAGTTAATCCACAATTAAACGTAGTGCGTGTTTAAACATTTTATAGTCCTGAATGAAAGGAACGCAACACTAAGTATTATAATGACTGTCGGCAAAGAGCCAAGTGTAAAAAGAGAAACACTTGCGAAACAGCTTTCAGCGGAAGCACATGCAGGATAAAGGTGTGGATTATATCCAGAAATCATAACTCGGTTTTAAAGGACTTTATAGAACATTAAAGACTGTAGTTTTCTTTCACATAGGAAAGACAGAGACGCATTGTGAAGAATGGTGCGCGAAAATGATGTTATTGAAAATGACCAGGAAAAACATAGATTAAACTAAAGTAAACTGAATTCTTAAAAGTTAAGGTAAATTAGTATTGAAACGGATAACCCTGCAACAGATGAGTTTGGGGGGATAGGGCGTTATTTTTTTTGGGTTACTTGTCCAAGAACAGGAATAGCGGCTTAAGCACTTTCGCCAAAAAACGGTGGAGTAGCAATGAGTCCTGGGATCGGTGTTTATACGTTCTTCTTCACACTCCTGCCGCTCTAACCGTCATGTGCTTCGTTGGTAGTTTCATACATCTCTGTTGTTCGGTATTCCTTCCTATCTTTCCTTGCCTTCGTCAATTACGTTCCTCGTTTTGGCTTGTCCCTTCGGAAATCACCCCTCCCGTAAACGTCTCCAAAGTCTCCTCATTTTTCCTGTCTGTCATTCGCTTCCTTCTGGTCGTGCCTGTCACTTATATTTCTCACGTTCTTTCCACGTCCATTAGTCGTCCAAGTTCAGTTCTTTGCCACGTCCATTATCTCATGTACCAACTTCTTTCCACGGCCATGTAGTCGTCATGTTCACGTCTTCCACTCCATTAGGCGTCATGTTTCACGTTCTTCCAACGTCCATTATCCGTCATGATTCACCGGTTTCCACGACATTAGTCGTCATGTTTCACGTTCTTCCACTCTCATTAGTCGTCATCACTTCTTCACGTCCATTAGTCGTCAGGTTCACGTTCTTCTCTTTTCATTTCGTCTTTTTGCGTGTTCATCTCCTCCACTGCTCTGCTGGGCAGTCTCGTTATCAATGCATCTGTTTCATCCTTATCGAAATTAGTTCTGTCAGGGGCAACGGGACCTCGCAGACTGTTCCATGTCCTTTTGATCTCCCTTGCATACTTGACATTGATCCTCAAGCCATAGGCTCAATAAGATTTCCAAAGTTTGTATACTGGTTGCCACAGTGTTTTTTAGTTTTTCAGCAACTTTTTCCTTTCCACACATTTGCGGGGCGATGGTGTAATACCGTTTTGCGGCTGGGTCTGTGGGGTCTGGTTTGGATTCTTTTTTGAACCCTTGGTGGGAAAACACCACAGAATTATGACTGCGTGGGGTCGCTAGCGGGTACCGCCAAGAGCACAGAATCAATGCACTGGTCTCCAGATAGTCCACCAGCGGACTAAAGGCCTCGAGCAGGCAATACATGATAGATCTTCTTCCGAAGAGGAATTACGATGTTTTTCCCTATGCAGCGAGTGAAGTTTTCATATAAATTATCTATATCTTTTCCCTTTTCTTCATCTTCAATTTTGTTTTTTCAAAAATTTCATTCTCTAGCGGCTCACGAGCTTATCTTGATTTTATTTTATATTCTCGTTAGTTCTCACTCATCTCTCACACTATAATGGGGGGGATGCAAGAATTGTTAAACCTGCACTTGTTTCCCCCACTACGGAATGTTCAGCAGGTATCTGACAGCATGCTGACTCAGGTATCTTTCGGTCTGACGCTTTTTTCTCCTGCCGCCTGTCTGTCGGTCCTGTGCTGTCTCTCTCTTCTCTCTCTTGTCCCCCCCCCCCTCCCCGGTCACTGTGTAATAACCCGTTCTTTTTCTGTTCATCTCGTAAAAAATTATTGTGCTCTCGTTCATTTTCTCAAATAGTCCATCACTATCATTTCCACGCTTCTCTATTTTCAGTAATCTGCATCTAGGACAACATTTAGGGAGGCACTCAGTCTGACTAGCGCGCTGGGCTAATGCGTAGTAAACATCCCTGAGTCATAGCACACGAGACCCTCTTCTTCAGTTGTGTCATCTCGTGGTGTTAAGTCATTTATCCAGCACTTCAATATCATGCGTAGTGAGTCCAAAACTAGCGGATTGGTATAGCTATAGGGACTAGCCGCACGCATGACGCCGCTTCTTGTGAAACTGAAACTGAAAACGCCCTGGTATTTCCATCAGTCATTGATGTGTTCGCAATCTCGCCAGTCAGCTCAGGTCATAATTCACGTTCCCTCTGTCATCATCATTGATGGTGTATCCATCTTCCTCCAGTCCGTCAGTTCTATTCACGTTTCCTCTGACATCAGTACCGTGATGTGGTCGCATTCCCTTCTCTCCAGTCAGTCAGTCATATTCACGTTCTCTGACATCAGTCATTGATGGTGTTCGCATTTCTCCTCCATCAGTCAGTCATATTCGCGTTCCTTGCTGACAGTCATCATGATGTGTTTCGCGTTCTTCTCCATCATCATCATAATCACTCTCTGACATCAGTCAATGATGGTGTTCGCAATCTTCTCCATCATTCATCTATTCAACGTTCCCTCTGACATCAGTCATGATGTGTTCGCGTTCTTCTCACAGTCAGTCAGTCATATTCACGTTCCTCTGACAGCATCCATTGATGATGTTCGCAATTCATCTCCATCAGTCAGTCTATATGTCACGAGTTCCACTGACATCAGTCATGTGATGTTTCGCGTCTCGCTCCTCCACGCCAGTCAGTCATATTCACGTTTCCTCCGGGACAGCATTCCATTCATCGCTTCGCGTCTTCTCCAGTCAGTCCAGTCATATGTCACGTCCGCTGACAGACATCAACCAGATCGCTTTCCACTTCTTCTCAGTCTTCTGTCATATTCACGTTCCTCTGACATCAGTCCAACCATCCTTCACGTTCTTCTCCAGTCAGCCATTCATCGCTTTCAAGTTCTTTCTCCAGTCCATCCCATTCATCGTGTTTTCAAGTTCTTATGCATCAGTCAGCCATCGCTTTCACGGTCGTCTCCAGTCAGTCATTCAGCGCTTTTTGCATTGTTAACTAAGTTAACCCCTTTGGCATTGTTTGTGAGTGTTTAGAACAGAGTTTAATGTTTCGTTTACTTTTTTTAAGCATTCCTTTTTTATCTGCTCGGCGTCTGGTGTTGAGAAAAAATTGTCCTTGCTTTCTTTTGAAGATCAAACTTTTGTCTTTTGTAGTCATCAAAATCGGCCTGTAAACGATTAAATTCTTCATCCGTGATGTTTGAGTCAGCTAGCGCTTTATTTATTGTCAGTTTGAAGAGCTAAGTTTAGCCGTTATTAGTTGAACCATAGCTGTGTGCTTTTGGAGTTTAGTTTTTATTTTTTTGCTAGCAGCACCTACAGCTAATGAACACAGGCCAAGAGCTAAAGACAAACCGCCTAGAGGTAAAGTGCGGGTGCACCAACGCCTGTTGCTAAGAGACAACACTGTTGCTGCTGATGCAGCACTTATAGTCGATGCTCCAGTATTGACATATGTAACAGCATTAAAGGCAGCAGAATACCTTCGTTTGGTTTTGCTGTATTTTGAAAGGTCCTGCTCTAGTTTTTGTTGCATTTGTGTAATGTTTGTTAATCTGAAGGTTTTACTTCAGGGGTTTCTATAACAGCAGAATTGCTGCTATCTCTTCTTTTGGCGGCGCTGTAGGCACATTTGGATAAACCTGAACAGACATGCTTTTTATAAAATGAAAAAATAATTTAGTATAGTACCTCTTGTAATCTGTACCTTCAATAATCAGCCGCGCATCATATTAAAAACAAATGTACTTTAAGCGGTTTATCGGCTTCTTCTTCTTTATCAATTTGAATGTTTATTAGTCTCTCACAGTTCTCCCGCTTCCATGTAACTGATTATCCTCGTTGACCTTAGGTCAATCCATAAACCGTATTTGTTTTTTTAAATAATCATCAGTCTACACTGTGAAGGTGTAGATCTTTAGACGCAAGGTCAACTGTCGGATTTCTACCCCTCCCACCCCCAAACAATTTTTTATTTCGTCAAAATGATGATAAGGTCTAAGTCCGCTAGCATAGATTTGGTTAGGACTGCCCTCAATCGAAACATTGTACTTTCGTTATTTTTGGATTAAAAAACTTTTCACTTCCTCTTTTGAATGGTTCTTCATCTTCACACAGCAATAAATACCTTTAAGCGATCTTGCTGAGACGCTAAAACTAAAATTCCATATAGTGTCTGCCTGCTTCTAGGATATGTTGTATGATGACGCACGTTTTCGTAATATATTGCTAATTGGGACTTATATTGATTCCCAATCGCTTTGCTAAATCAGGGTTGCTAACACGTCAAACTCTAACGAGATGTCAGAAATGCTGTACTTTGCTTCGGTGTCTGTTGATTTGATAACACGTTTGTATTCATTAAAAGTTAGTTCATATGACAATCTGTCTTTTAATGCTCCTTGAAAGTATGGGGCATGCGCTTTTAACACTCAAAATTAGGGGAATGGAAAGCGATTACCATACGCATAACTTACAGCTAAAGCCTTTTTGCTGCTTTTAGCACCTGAGGCGAGTTCGGCGCCTATTCTAAGTTTTAGTGCTTCTTCATTGCCGATTCCTTGAAACGCAAGATCTTCCCTTTCATTCGCGGTTAGCCATAGATCAGAATAGGTTAAAAATATGTCTGCATTGTTTAAAGAAAATACTTCTTGCCCCTCAAGTTTTACAGAAATTTTCTTAACGATTGCCCGTCCCAAATTCTGGACAACTGTTCTGGTTTGGTCTGTTGTTGAAGCGAGTTCTATTTTAAAAGTAAGCCGTGCAGAGCCTGGCACGATCAAATCATCCGCTCTAGGTCTGGAAATCTAACAGTAAGAATTTGATCTGCATCAATAGTAGATGGATTATTTGGAACAGTAATATTCCGTTTATTTCCTGCACGCCAAGGGGTTCTTTCAGCTTTCTATAGGGCCAAGAATCGAGCCATATGCTTGTGACATTTTTTTATAAACAAAATAAAAAGTTAATTATTTAAAAACATGGCAGGATTGATGGCGAAGAAGATTATGATGTTTTTGATCCTGGAGACAACATGAGTGAAATGTCCCTTTGACACGGCATCGCTCAGCGCTCTCAATGCGACGTGAATTAACAGAAAGTACGGTCGGAGCATTTTACAAAGTTTAGGTCAAGAACTCCGTTTATACCTGTCTATTCTGCAATGTTGTCGCCCTTTTTTTTTTCCTGTCTCCCCTTTGGGGCCCCGCTCCTTAAACTTTTTCCTGGATGTTTTTTGTTTTCAGGGGCCGCGATCTTCATGACAAGCTAACTTAGTTTTTTTTGCTTTGCTAGCGCAGCAACATCTCATGACCCGATTTGCGTTTGATGCCCGGGCGCCCTTGGGATCAAGTGTATCTGACTTGTTTTTTGGGCAATGACACCTCTTTTCTAGGGTTGGGTTCTTTTTTCCGGGTCCATGTCGCGAAAGCCTATAGGAAAATCAAATACACCTTGGCCCCGGGAGCCAATGTGTTTTTCACCGAGATGTTCTGTCTTTGCAACATTGCAGTCGGCAGAACTGGGGTCTTTGCTGCCCGGGGGAATTTGATTAAATCCCACACCCCAAAAAAAAAAAACCCAGGATTATAACGTTGAACAGCTCCAATTTCAGCATGGTTAAAACAGACTGGAGGGGTGCTGTGGCGGCCATTAGTTTGGCTTCCCTGGGTGACGCTGGCATGCCTCATAGAGTTTCCCAGTGATGTACAATTTTTGCGAGTTCTTGTTCATGCCCGCCAGACATCAAAGTTATCTGCAAAGTGAAATTCGTGATTTTTTCTTCTTGCAAGCTATTGTTTTGACGATTTTTCAAGGGGGTCATTAAAATGCATTCCAGGACTATTTAAAACTGCAGATAAATGGGGCCCCGCCCTCGTTACTGATGCGTGACCACTTTCCCCGTGGCGCCCTTTGGGTTCTGCTCGGCACTTTGGCGTTAAAAGGCTGGAGTTTTTTGAGATCTTTTTCCCGATACAGATGTCTTTAGTCGGCCTAAGCACCTCTGACAACTCTTCAAAAGCCTTTTTTGAAGCTGGAAACATATAGAACTTCTGGTGTTGCGGTGCTTTTGGGGATGGTAGCCCCCTTCAGCCTTTCAGATACAGCGGTGTCGTCTGCAGCAGTCATCTGTTCCGAGATTTGAACATGACGTTGGGTTTCGTTGCGAACTACTTGGTCCTGCTTTTTCGCAGTGTTTAGGATTTCCTCTCCGGAAGGGATGATTAGTGTCGATCTCTTTTGGGGTTACCCCTTTTGGCAGTTGTCACATTTTGGTTTCAGAGGCAGTTAACATATTATTTACTGCCTTTCCGCCATATTCAAGTGTTCTTAGGGATGTTGTCAATGCATGCAGCCTTACCATGTTTCAGCGACTTCACAGCTACTACTACTTCGGCAGAGTGTTGGGACGTCATCTCCATTAGATGAATCCTGAACTATTAGCACACTTGGGTCTCTTTTGCTCTGTTTGTTGTAGAGCTCATGGCAAAGTTCCTCTGTCTTCTTCCACTGTTATCTTCCTTGCTCTGTTTGTTGTAGAGCTCATGGCAAAGTTCCTCTGTCTTCTTCCACTGTTATCTTCCTGTGTGAGACATTAACGTCTTTGTCCTGAGTGGT
>CM031625.1:53825772-53830772 GCA_018398815.1 Conus ventricosus
CAAGGCTATGCCCTATCAATGCCGTGCGCTATCACTCCTCTGCCCTATCAAGGCTATGCCCTATCAATGCTCTGCCCTATCAAGGCTATGCCCTATCAATGCTATGCGCTATCATTGCTCTGCCCTATCAATGCTATGCCTATCAATGCTCTGCCCTATCAAGGCTATGCCCTATCAATGCTCTGCCCTATCAATACTATGCCCTATCAATGCTCTGCCCTATCAAGGCTATGCCCTATCAATGCTATGCGCTATCACTGCTCTGCCCTATCAATGCTATGCCCTATCAAGGCTATGCCCTATCAATGCTATGCGCTATCACTGCTCTGCCCTATCAATGCTATGCCCTATCAAGGCTATGCCTATCAATGCTCTGCCGTATCAAGGCTATGCCCTATCAATGCTATGCGCTATCACTGCTCTGCCTATCAATGCTCTGCCTTATCAAGGCTATGCCCTATCAATACTATGTCCTATGAATGCTTTGCCCTATCAATGCTATGCCCTATCATGCTCTGCCCTATCAAGGCTATGCCCTATCAATGCTATGCGCTATCACTGCTCTGCCCTATCAAGGCTATGCCCTATCATGCTCTGCCCTATCAAGGCTATGCCCTATCAATGCTCTGCCCTATCAAGGCTATGCCCTATCAATGCTATGCGCTATCACTGCTCTGCCCTATCAAGGCTATGCCTATCAATGCTCTGCCCTATCAAGGCTCTGCCCATCAATGCTCTGCCCTATCAATACTATGCCCTATCAATACTCTGCCCTATCAATGCAGACACGTGAGACGAAGAACGTGATATTTTTCTCCTTTTAAAGCTTAACATGACACTAAAAGTAATTATACATTTTGTCTTATCATCCCGGTGGTGCTGAACTGAGGAAAGCGTTCAGTGGGATCGTCTTCGTATTTGTTTACTCACTAATTGTATGCCGGCTGAACAATAGGGATAGCGGCACTGGGGAGGTGTTCTGTGCCTGTGTGTTAGCACTGGTGTGCATGTTGCACTGCCTGGCTGGTTGGTACTAATCTCCTGACCTCTCTTCTGGCTTCATTCCTCATCGACTGCACTAACACGTAGAGTGTTCACCTGGCCGTAGGATTGAGGCCTAAAAGAGCACAGTTTGTACGTGTGGATGTCAGAAAGAAGAACTTTGACCGAATGGTTCTGGCCTAAAAGAAGGAAGTCTATACATATGGATGTCAGCAGCAGAACGAAAAATAAAGAGTTGTGGGACAGACTGCGGGGTCAGAGTGACACTTCGGAGCCAGGTCTTCAATCGACTTCAACGACAGGAGAGACTAGAATAGATCCTTTGTTCAAATGCGACCGGCGAAGGGGAACAAAGGAGACAGGTGCAACACAAGCATGGTAAGAGGATCCGAAGACACATCGTGCAGTATGTTCAGGATTTCATTGAGGCTAGATCTCCAGGACCAGAACAGATTTTCCGTAAAGTACAGACAGCTTCTCCATTAACACAGGAACGGAAGGAACCGATTCTCCTGCGCTCGACGTGGAAGGTGCGACTAGCGCAAGGGAAGAGATTATGTTGAAACGAGTTTCGTCAACCAACACACCAGATTTTCACCCACTGAGACAATCTAATTATTGACTTGTCTTGTGTACATGCTAAAGAAAGAAGAAATTTTATGAAAGAAAGAAACGAAAGGAAAGGAAAAAGAAAGGGAGCGGGAGAAAAAAAATGCGGGGGGGGGGGGGGAGAGAGAAGGGGAGGGAGAGACAGTTCTAAGGCCGACGCTGGAGACAGGAAGAAAAAGGGTTATGGCCGTCATAACTCTCCCCAATGCGCTGCTATGTCATGGGACAAGGAGCTATAATGACGATCGTTTCTTACCAGATTCTGAAGTCCATGGTCACTGCGAAGTGCGAGAAATATGTGCTTTAGTATACGTTCTTCAACTTCCCATCCTATACCGCAAATCCGGTATGGTCAGATGAAGAGAAGACAATTACAATGGTTTCAAAGTAACGTATTTTAGTGCAAAGGAGGAGGGGGCTGAGGGGGAGAGGGGCGTGGAGAGGGTGCAAACCATGAGGAGAGAGCGGGGGGAAAAAAAAAAAAATTAGGATGAGGGGGTATAAAATTGCACTTATGAAAGATTAAGGGCATTAGAAGAAAAAAAAACATTGACGTGCATGAATGAGGAATGGTCGAAGATCGGCAGCAATGAGACACAGAGAAGATCTGCAGGAATCTGCAGGAGTGGTCGAAGATCGGCAGCAATGAGACACAGAGAAGCAGCCCCGCTGTCCATCCCCTAGTGCCCCAGTTGACTGCCAAGTGTGGTCATGACCGAGTTTTCACACAACAATATTTATTTCCGTATACAATGACCGTCACGCCTTATAATCCTGATGATTCAATAAGCAATAATTCAATTTTTCATGTCAACCGATTAAAAATCAACAACAACTAGGGCATAGAATACAGAAAGGAGGCCAGGAAAAATAACGGAAACCGCTCTTCAAACCATCCTAACCCCAAACAAAAGAACACATAGCGAACAAGCGTCAAGTCAATGTTGAAAGTCCTGTTTACTTATGACAAGATCCAATGGCTGACGCGCTCAGCATGGCTTCGTTTTACATGTCCTAAGATGCCAGTCATTCAGCTTGAAGAACGTGCATTGGTTTACATGACTATGACTATATAACTATACTTTTTTTGCTCTGTGTGTGTGGTGTGTGTGCGTGTGTGCGTGTGTGTGTGTGTGTGTGTGTGTGTGGGGTGTGTGTGCGTGCGTGCGTGCGTGCGTGCGTGCGTGCGTGCGCGCGCGTGTGTGTCTGTGTGTTTGTTTGCTTGCCTGCGTGCCTGCATGTGCGTTTGTGTGTGCGTGCGTGCGTGCACGAGTTTCGTTTTGCGCGTGCACGTGTGTGTGTATGTGTTTGTGTTCTTTTGTGTATGTGCGTGTGTGTATATTGTGTGTGTGTGGGGGGGGGGGTGCGTGCGTGGGTGCGTGCGTGCGTGCGTGCGTGCGTGCGTGCGTTGCGTGCGCGCGTGTGTGTGCTGACATAATTATCTGCCCTCTGCACGGTAACAGCCTGAAATAGCCCAAGTGGTCAGCTGGATGACAGCAAAATGCCAGTGACTGAACCAACATCACGGACAGCTGACCTGGAGGTCATTTCTCAAAGTATTCCAGATTCCAAACTGACCGAGAAAACAGATGCTGTCACTTTCTGGTTACCTACAACATCAGAGAGGACAGATAGGTGTGCAAAAATAGTTTGCACCTAGAGTAAGTAACGTCATGTCAGGACTGTACCGGGTATCCTACACTTCGCGGCGAAAGTAGCATAGCGTCAGGCGATCACCCGGGGATCCTACACTTCGCGGCGAAAGTAGCATAGCGTCAGGCGATCACCGGGCATCCTACACTTTACGACGAAGCTAACACAATGGTGTCAGGTGTGCACCGGGTGTCAAACACTACACGGCGAAAGTAGCATAGCGTCATGCGTGCACCGTGAATCCTACACTTTGCGGCGAAAGTAGCATATGCGTGTAGTGGGTATTCAACACCTTACAGAGAAGGCAACAATGCCTGGCGTGCACCGGGTATCCTACGGGAGGAATTAACAATGCCAGGCGTGGACTGGGTATCCTACACCTTACGGAGGAAAACAACGTAGTGCCAAATGTGCAAGAACATCCTACACATCGCGGATTACGCACCATGTTGCCAGGAGTGCACGGTTATCCTTCATATTACGGCAAAAGTACCACGGATGCTAGTACACATTTTACGGCGAAAGAAACATGGTGCTAGTTGTGCACAGATAGCCTACATATTTCACAGAAAGTAACATGATTTCAGGTGTGCACGGATACCCCACACCTTACGGAGAAAGGAACATGGTGCAGCGGATATCCTGCACCGAAGATAACGTGGTGCCTGATTGACCCAGGAGTGACATACCGCATTCGCTGTTTGGGGTTTCGACCGACATGAAAATTGTCATTTCCACTGCCCATCTTAAGCCGCTGTTCTCCTTTCCCGTGCTCCACCTTCCCCTCCCCACACACATGCAGTCTGAAATGGTTGTTTTTATCGTCACCTGAGAGTGTTGGAGCATGTGGCCATCACGCCTGAATGTACCAATCCAAACACAATAATAAGCTGAGAGCCCCAATGTTGCCAATGTATCTGTCTCAAGAACCATAAAAAAAAGTATTGGAGAGTGCAGCTATCCAAACAAGTATACACAGTGGACAACCCTGACATCGCCAAGTGCAAGGAGATAAATGACAGCATCATGATGAATGCAATATAAAAAAAAAAGGCAAAGCAAACTTTGAAGAAAGAAAAGATGGATAAGGACATAATGAAAAGGGAAAGACAGATGAGGCCATTCAGATAAGGGAAGCAAACAAAAACAAGGAAAACTGGATTATGAAAACCATGACACAACGAAAGATGTGTGTCGTCATCACGAGGATGGAAAGATTGATGACGACATTCGAGAAAGGAAACAAAAGAAAAACATACACCCAAATGCGTCTCTTACAGAGAAAGTAACACACAAACGATCCGTGTGGACATCATAACAAACAAAGATGGATGTGGACATCATGAGAGAGAGAAATTGATTGTGGACATCATGAGAAAGGACAGATGATTGTGGACATCATGAGAAAGAGAAAATGATTGTGGACATCATGAGAAAGGACAGATGATTATGGACATCATGAGAAAGAGAAAATGATTGTGGACATCATGAGAAAGGACAGATGATTGTCGATGATTGTGACATCATGAGAAAGAGAAAATGATTGTGGACATCATGAGAAAGGACAGATGATTGTGGAAAATCATGAGAAAGAGAAAATGATTGTGGACATCATGAGAAAGGACAGATGATTGTCGATGATTGTGGACATCATGAGAAAGGACAGATGATTGTCGACATCATGAGAAAGGACAGATTGTGGACATCATGAGAAAAGGGGAAGATTAGTGAGGACA
>CM031625.1:53835772-53840772 GCA_018398815.1 Conus ventricosus
CATTTCATTTCAGCTTGGGAATGAATCTTAAAAAAGATGAACAAAGTCTGCGCATTAACTTCTTATTCCTGTGACCTAAGTGGTCGTGGGTGGGGGGGGTGGGTGGTGGTGGAGGGGGGGGGGGGGGCATGAGGGACGACTCCCCCGATCTTCTCCATCGCAGCCTGTCCTCTGCTTCTCGCAGTTCTGGCAGCCTGAGGTTTGTCCATTCTATCACGTTCTCCGACCAGGTCTGCCTCTGTGCCCTCCTTCAAGCGTGCCTTGCAGGATTGTCTTTGCCAGCGTGTTGTGTCGTGTTACGCGGCCAAACACATCAGCTTTCTCCTCTGGACCATAGACAAGAGGGGTTCCTGCGGTCCTGCCAGTGTGACCATCTGTTCTCGAACAGAGTCGTTGGTTCTGTGCTCTGTCCAGGACATGTGGAGCAGTCTTCTGTATGTCTTCATTTCAAAGGCCTGGATCCTTCTCTCCACTCTGCCGTCAAGGTCCGGCTCTCACACCCATACAGGAAGATGGAGGGGACGAGGGCTTTGTACAGCTTGAGTTTTGTAGGGAAGCTGATCTTAATGATTCTCCACAGCTTTGTGAGCTTTGCCAAAGCTGATGTGGCAAGAGCTAGTGTGACCTTGACTTCTGTTGAACAGGGACTGTCTGTTGTGAGCTGGAGCCGAGGTATTTGAACGCTTCCACCTCTTTCAGCTTTTGTCCGTTCATTGTGATGTTTATGGTCTGGTTTTCATTGCGGCTGTTCACCATCACCTTGCTCTTTTCTGCGCGCGCTGATTTCCATCCCATATGCACTGGCTCGGTCTTCTAGCGTGCTGGTCAGGTCCTGGAGTTCGTCGTTGCTTCTGCCGAGTAGATCTATGTCATCAGCGAAGCGCAGATTGCATATGGGCCTGCCCCCGACCGAGATGGTGATGTTGAACGTTTCGATGGCCTCGCGCATGATATTCTCCAAGTACAGGTTGAAGAGGGCCGGGGAGAGCGAGCAGACAGCCCTGTCGGACGCCAACAGGAGAGCAGACAGCCCTGTCGGACGCCAACAGGGAGAGCAGACAGCCCTGTCGGACGCCAACAGGGAGAGCAGACAGCCCTGTCGGACGCCAACAGGGAGAGCAGACAGCCCTGTCGGACGCCAACAGTTGTATTGAAGAAGTCCCCTGTTGGCTGTTCAAGAGCACGGGGCTGGTTGCCGAGCTGTACTGTATCTGTATGATCTGGACCAACCCGTCTTCCACGTTGACATTGCTCATGACCTGCTACAACATGTCATGCCAAACTCGATCGAAAGCTTTCTTGAAGTCTATAACGTTGTGACGTGGAAAAGGTCTCTCTGGTGTTGGGGGTGTTTTTCCATCATTAGACGGCAGTTGAAAATGTGCTCAACTGTGCTCCTTCCTGGTCGAACGCCTGCCTGTTCTTCTGCAAACAATTCTTCTGCCTGTTTCTTTATCGTTAAACAATGTTGAAAAAAAGGTGAACATTGCAAATTAGTTTAAAAGAGCACATGGTTAATCTCACACAAGCCTCATGACAGGAATTGGTTTCGGACATTCCGAAGCAATTTCCATAATAATGTAATAAAAACTGAAGTGTTTAGACATTGAAAGAAATAATCAGTTTACATTCCGATGAAACAGAACCCCCAGATAACACAGAGAAGATGGCTAATAAAACACAGAGAGAGAGAGAGAGAGGAGAGAGAGAGAGAGAGAGAGAGAGAGAGAGAGAGAGAGAGAGAGAGAGAGAGAGAGAGAGAGAGAGAGAGAGAGAACATAGGTAAAGAAAAGGAAACAGACCATAGAATCTCTCTCTCTCTCTCTTTCTCTCTCTCTCTCTCTCTCTCTCTCTCTCTCTCTCTCTCTCTCTCTCTCTCTCTCTCTCTCTCTCTCTCTCTCGAGCTTCGAGTTTCGAGTTTCTCTCTCTTTCTCTTTCTCTCTCTCTCTCTCTCTCTCTCTCTCTCTCTCTCTCTCTCTCTCTCTCTCTCAAGAGAATATTAGCTGAAGATCTGGACTTTTTGTGATCATTTTTCTCACTCATTTGCTCTGTTGTAGGTGTGCTTTATTCAAAGTGGTTTTACAATCAATGTAAGGCTTTGGATCAACATGGCTTAACGTAGTATTCGTCCTGTCCTGTTTGATTTTACCATAACAAGATCTGGAGCGTGCGTGGCCCAGTGAGCACAGCATTAGTGGCTTCGTCCGAGAGGTGTGGGCGCTGTTCTCGCGTTAGGCAGTTAGGTTTGGGGATATTTTCTCTTTCAACTGGAGTCTGCATCTATGCTGACTGTAGTCTACCACGCGTCCTTTGAATGTGATCTTCAGCTACATCCCTGTGTAACTGAGTTTCTTGTTAGAGACAAATTCACTCACACCCACACATGCTCCGTCTCTCTCTCTCTCTCTCTCTCTCTCTCTCTCTCTATTTAGATAGATGGATAGATAGACTCTGTGTGTGTGTGTGTGCGCGCGCGCGCGCGCGCGGTGTGTGTGTGTGTGTGTGGATGAGAGAAAGAGAGAGAGAGAGAGAAAGAGAGAGAGAGAGATGAGAGATGCGTGCGCATACACTAACACACACGCTCACATACACACACACGCGCGCACGCTCTCACGCATGCACGCTCGCACGCACATACACACACACATACGCACAACACACGCATGCACGCACGCATACACACAAAAACACACACGCACAGAGTCTGTCTGTGTGTGTGTGTGTGTGGGGGGGGGGGGGGGGGGGGGGGGGGAGGGGGGTCCTGTTCTGCATTTGAGGCTTTAGCTAGAAGTTACTCCGTGTCGTGCACATTCTAGCAACAGCGTAAAATGTCGTTAACCTTGTTTCGCTTACAGGTAATGAACATCATTATATGTTGAGTGGCTTCATCGTGAAAAAACAACAACAAAAAAAACACCTAGGCGACAATGATATAAAATGAGTCGCAAACAGATCGGCAGAAAAGTTGGGGGGGGGGGGGGGGGGGGGGGGGGGGGGTTTTAATGCATGCGCCTGATAATTCATAATATTTCTTAAATAAGACAGACTACACCACTCTCGAAGATCACAGAACATAACAGTACCTGTATGTATGTTTTTTGTTGTTGTTGTTTTTGTTTTTGTTCTTGTTGTTTTCCCGATTTTCATCAAAACAAACCATACATTGTTTGGAACCATTTTCTCACAATAATCAGTTCTGGACGACATCAATGCAAACGCTGAAAGACGAAACAAAGGAAAAAAGGAAAGAAAGAAAGAAAGAAAAGAAAGAAGGAAAGAAAGAAAGAAAGAAAGAAAAGAAAGAAAGAAAGAAAGAAGAAAGAAGAAAGAAAGAAAGAAAGAAAGAAGAAAAGAAAGAAAGAAGGAAAGAAGAAAGAAAGAAAGAAAGAAAAAAAGAAAGAAAGAAAGAAAGAAAGAAGGAAAGAAAGAAAGAAAAGAAAGAAGAAAGAAAGAAAGAAAAGACAGAAAGAAAGAATGAAAGAAAGAAAGAAACGAACAAAAGAAAAGAGAAGAAAGAAAGAAAGAAAGCGGGAAAGAAGACAGGCAGACAGAAGACAGACAGACAGACAGAGTGAAAGAAGAAAGAAAGAAAGAAAGAAAGAAAAGAAAAGAAAGAAAAGAAAGAAAGAAAGAAGGAAAGAAAGAAAGAAAAAGGAAAAAGCAAAGAACAGTAGAGATTACGAGTTATCTGGAACACCAACGCTCTTGACGGCAATTAGCATGGAACACATGGCCATAATGTCCATGATGATATCGGCAAAACATTCTTGGGACACTGAAACAAACTAGTCGGATTCCTGTTCTGATTGCATACATGCGAGAGAGAGAGAGAGAGAGAAGAGAGAGAGAGAGAGAAGACAGACAGACAGACAGACAGACAGGCTGACAGACAGACACAAGGATTCAGGTTGAGATAGATTGTTTACATACGCGTCACATCCCAGTACGAAAAGGAGGCAATAACTAATCTGCAGGTGTATCTGCAGCTGTCGGTGTACATACACAGGTTCAAAATAAGAGTATATGACACAGTTGTCTCCCTTTTGCTAAAAGAAAATCCTTGTACAAGCACTGAGCCGAATTACTACCATACAAAAGGAAACAAGCACGGCCAGAATTACACATTGTTAATCAATGGAAGCATTTCTCTTATGTGCATAGTCACATTGTATGCAGTCTTGGTATGCTTTATGCAGGTCGACTGGTCTATATAAATAACAAGCTTTGAAATGGAGAGAAGAGAGGAGGAGAGAGAGGAGTAGAGAGAGAGACTCATGACTTAAGATTTAAGACTTAAGACTCAAGAAAATTTATTCATGTTTAGGTCATTGCCCTTCATGAGGGGATCCAAGCAAATACAATCATAGAAGCACCATGAGAACTACACACAGGCATAACCAACATGTATTCATAAACTATATCATAGAATTCCGCAGTTTGAACGCTTTAAATAAATAAATCGATGAATTTCGGACTGTTTGTTCACAAGTAGATACCAAAAGAAGTGCTAATCTAGAGTGATTTGGGACTTTGTAATGCTTTCGGTTGAGAGACATGGACACTGATGACCGAAACAGAAAGAAGAATCCAGGCGTTTGAGACCAGGTGCTTGAGGGAAACTACTCCGCATCTCTACAAGAACACAAGACCAATGATTATGTGCGGAACCTGGTCACTAACCATGTTGGCCCCCACGAACCACTTCTGGCAACCGTCAAACGACGGAAGATGGCATGGTTTGGCCACGTCATTCGTCACAACACCCTCTCCAAAACCATCCTTCAAGGTACATTTGAAGGAGGGCGCAGACGAGGACGGCAGAGAAAGAGCTGGTCCGACAATATAAAGGACTGGACCAAAATGACCATGCCAGATCTCCTCACGACAGCTACAAACAGAAGAGCCTGGAGAGAAACGCCGGCTGCCTCATCACGTCCCGCCCCCCCCCCCCCCCCCCCCCCCCCCCCCCCCCCCCCCCCCCCCCCCCCCCCCCCCCCCCC
>CM031625.1:53845772-53848272 GCA_018398815.1 Conus ventricosus
AATTTAATGCCTGCTACGAGCATTACTTTCTGGAGAGAGAGAGAGAGAGAGAGAGAGAGAGAGAGAGCAGACAGACACAGGTGGACGTTCCATGTCATGACATGACGCTCCATGTCGAACAAAGTAGAGATAATCGTACTTAAGAGTACAAGAGAGTAAAGCACGAACAACCATCATGCTTACAACAACAACAACAGCCACACACACACACACACACACACACACACACACACACACACACGCGCGCGCGCGCGCGCGCGCGCGCGGTATCTTACTTTGAATCCGAAAGACGAAAGAGAAAATTACATTAAAATAAATTTGCTATAGCATCCCTTTTTAATGTATAGTCAGCATAGTCCATGTCATCTATGTGGGCGTTAGACCATTCTGGGAGTTGTCAGCATAGTCCATGTCATCTATGTGGGCGTTAGACCATTCTGGGAGTAGTCAGCATAGTCCATGTCATCTATGTGGGCGTTAGACCATTCTGGGAGTTGTCAGCATAGTCCATGTCATCTATGTGGGCGTTAGACCATTCTGGGAGTTGTCAGCATAGTCCATGTCATCTATGTGGGCGTTAGACCATTCTGGGAGTAGTCAGCATAGTCCATGTCATCTATGTGGGCGTTAGACCATTCTGGGAGTTGTCAGCATAGTCCACGTCATCTATGTGGGCGTTAGACCATTCTGGGAGTTGTCAGCATAGTCCATGTCATCTATGTGGGCGTTAGACCATTCTGGGAGTAGTCAGCATAGTCCACGTCATCTATGTGGGCGTTAGACCATTCTGGGAGTAGTCAGCATAGTCCACGTCATCTATGTGGGCGTTAGACCATTCTGGGAGTTGTCAGCATAGTCCACGTCATCTATGTGGGCGTTAGACCATTCTGGGAGTGGAAACCACTAACTAAAGGACCGTTATAGGTCAAAGTCAAGTCGTAGTCAAGTCAAAATAACTTCATCACCCCAAAAAGCAGAAATCTCAAAAAGGAGAAATAAAGACCACGTGCAACAGTGAAAATACACGTAACAAGGGACAGTACATGAAATAATCCATGAAAAAATCTCTAAAAATTTTGTTTTTTTTAAATGACCTTGCACTGCAGCCACATCACTTAACCTGCACACATATATCCCAAGATCGTTGACAACATTAAGACGTTAGCATTGTATGTTTTAAAGAATGCTAAACAGTTAAGATTAAACAATACAACAAAAAGTTAAACAGACATGTGGCAAACATACAAGATACGTAAGACAAATAGCTTGAGGATCCTAAATGTGACCACACAGAACAGGAATTGACATATATCATTTGAAACATGTTGTCTTCAGCTACAAAGAGAAGAACCTGGAGAGAAACGGCGGCTGCCTCATCACGTTCCCCCAACGACCCCAGCGGTCAGGGGAATGACTGACTGACCGATCTTTTAAAGCATTACAAAGCATTCAATGCATAAATACTACTATACATCCGTTATGTCTGATGTGGTGCTGGCGTGTCTGTAGGTGGGGGTGTCCTGGAGAATTTCTGAGATGACCAGAGTGACTTCAAAGATTCTGAAAGTTTTGGATGACTTATTCGTACACCCATAAAGATCCTCAAATTCTGTCTGTTTGTGTCGATGTATACAGCTTACCGTCTGTCTGTCTGTCTGTCTGTCTGTCTGGTTAATCTTACAACTGCTACTCAGTCGGGTTGTGTCTCTGTAATTATCTTTCCTTCTGTCTGTTCGGCTACTCTTGCTACTGCCACACCCATCCCTCCCCTCACACACACAAACCTCTCTCTCTCTCTCTCTCTCTCTCTCTCTCTCTCTCTCTCTCTCTCTCTCTCTCTCTCTCTCTCTCTCCCCTTTCCTCTCCCGGGTTATATTATCAACCTCCCAATCGTTTGTTTGTTGTTGTTTTCGATATTTTCCTCGTTCTCTGAAGGTTTTTGCTGCTTGTTCGAAGCTGTTTTACAGCGTAGCAAGATTTTGACAAGCAAGAGTTAATCTGTGTCCGATTGTGTTTAGCCATTCATTCAAATGATGTTATCTTTTTTGTCGTTCAAGAATCAGATGTACAAGCGTAAAAAATCATCGGCTGACCTTTCCCATGGAGCAACATTATGCAATAACTCTTTGTCGTCTTTTGTAATAAACAATTTTAAAGATCCACAGAGTTTTTATGTTCTTGTGATGAAAACAAAAACAGAAAAAATGAAAACAGCCTAAAGTAGGAGCAATATTTCAATTACAAAATAACAAGAGAAACTCAGGTAAAACAACAGGGTGATTTAAATAAATGGATATATCTCTTTTATCGAGCCTACAGACAAGCTTTTAATGAAAGCAGTAACAAAGCATAACATCAGAAATACACTACACACAAAAGCTATTAAAACGTGCAATATCTACTAAAATCCAGAATATTTCAGCAATACACACACACACACACACACACACACACACACACACACACACACACACACACACACACACACACACACACCACA
>CM031625.1:53850772-53863272 GCA_018398815.1 Conus ventricosus
ATGTATATTGCACGTGGGTTTGGACAGACATGACTTTAACTTGTACATGCCAAATCCTGCTTAACAGGAGTATAAAAAAACGGCTTTAGCGTTTTGTCTGTTATTCCTACAGATCTTCAAAGACGATCTCCATTATAAGCACCTGTCTCCACTGTGCAAAACAAGGAGGTGAACACATTGAAATAAATTCTAGCAAAGCACAGTAGCAGGGAATAAGAATGAAGTGAGTATGTGCTCAAAAACTATTCGACACACCACCTAAAAACACAGACCGCCACTCTCATAGATTATAGAAGGATAGAAATTCAGTGACAATGGGACATTCTTTTGCCGATTTCATCCAATCGATACCATGCATGGTCTGAAACAGTTCATGTCACAATGACAAATTCTGCGTGACAATAATGTAAACGCTGAAAAAGGGAGATAACCCGGATGACAATAATGCAAACGCTGAAAAAAAAAATAATAAAGGGAGATAACGTGTAATTTCGAAGAACAACGCTCTTGACGACAATCTCTTAAACCATATGGAAATGACTTCCTTGATGATATCAGGTGGACAGGAGAGCTTCCTGGGTGGTGAAATAAACTAATGGGCTTTTCATTCTGATTGGTCAAATCCCCAAGAGAGAGAGAGAGAGGGAGAGAGAGAGAGAGAGAGAGAGAGAGACTGTGATTAAGATGACTCATTCATTCGCAAGCCATTTCCCTAAATGAACAAGGGGGTGATGGAGGGGAGACAATAATATTTGACGATTCTCTTTGAAACTGGTCAAGAACACGACTAGGATTCAATTGTCTCCCTTTGGAAAAAAAAAAAAAAGCAACAAAGAAATATAGTGCGAAATAACTAGAAAATAACTAGTTATCCGTATCTTTCGTTGATATCCTTGATCAAAATCAAAACAAATCTAAACCAGCACGGGTGTAAGTATAGATGAGACAGTGCACACACACAGGCAGGCATGAAACACACACACACACACACACACACACACACACACACACACACACACACACACACACAACGCGCGCGCACGCGCGCACTTGTCACATTACGCGCACGAATGCCCAGTGCATTGTCGGAGGAACACACGCATGCATGTATATTCATATGCAGAGTCATTTGGCATCCAAACATAGACTTCTAGATTCTTATTCAAAAGAAAATCACATAAGACAAAGACAAACAAACAATTAGAGCAAAACACGGCAACAAAAATGAAACCAACACAACAGTTGAACATAATAATACCGACATACTGCTTTTCTCTCTTTGTAAAAATATTCATGGTGTGTGTGTGTGTGTGTGTGTGTGTGTGTGTGTGTGTGTGTGTGTGTGTGTGTGTGTGTGTTGTGTGTGTGCAGAAACTTTTTTTTTCTGCATGCATACTAGTATCAAACTTTTGAATCATCTCTCTCTTTCTCTCTCTCTCTCTCTCTCTCTCTCTCTCTCTCTCTCTCTCTCTCTCTCTCTCTCTCTCCTCTCTCTCTCTCTTAGTCAAAAATCACCCCAAAAGAGATTCCGCTGGAAACGTGTGGTTTAAAGGCGTGTGGCCCAGACAAAGGAGGGAACGACGTGAAGTAGAAGTAACAATAACACTCTGTCATAACGTGTATTCCCTGAAGACCCCGTCATCTTCACGGCTGTTGGACCGTTTGGAGAGTTACTTCACACCACTAATGGGCAGCTAGGGGTTCAGCTGTCACCTCTTTTGTGGTGGACGCAGTGTGGGTAGAGCTGGGAATAATGCGTAGATCCTTTGGAGAAGTTGGGACATGATTGGAGATAGATTTCAAAGGTTCCAGAAGTTGCTGGCAACTGATTCAGAACATGAGGATGCTCTGGTTTCTTCCTTATGCATGTATATGACTGGCATAGCAGGAAGACCACGTACAATCACAATCCAGCAGAAGTTGAGGTTTCAGCAATCAAGCCGGCAGTGTCCCTTTGGATCTTTGCCCAAACACAATCTTCCGTGTAGATCTCTGAAGCAGGACAGAAATAGTGACGCTGCAAAAGACAAACCAAGCGTGCTGATGGTGATGGTTTGAGACACACATGCAGCACGTCAACCTCTTCATTGCCCAGAACGGTTCTCTACACGAACGCCCAAAAAACACAGTATAGGCAATCAAAGAAACCTGGCAGAGGACAATTGAAAGAGAGCTTCTTTTTCTTTTCTTCTTCTTCTGCGTACGCAGGCTGATACTCCTGCAGACACTCCCAATATGGACAAACAAGTATTAATCCCATCTACCCAACAGAGGGAGTGGAATTTTTTGTGTGTAACCGTTTTTTTTTATCCCGCCATTAAGGCAGCCATACTCCATCTTCGGGGAAGAAAGAGAGCTAAAAAGCAAAGGACTGACTCAAGGTATGTACAAAGAAGCAGAGACAGTGGAGATCCTTTACCATTGCCTCACTAGCCAGATGGAAGAGGCGGGTCTGAGCAGACTGCATCAACATCTACTAAGAAGGAAAAGAGGATTAACAAGATGCGAAGCATATAAACGTACTCCCAGTTTTCCAAACCGCTTATAAATCAGCCAAGTGCTTTATGAGATAAGAAATAAAGGCGAAATAACGGTTTTTAACGGTTATTTAACCGATGTACACTTTTGAAACTGGTATTTTAGTCCTCACTGGGCTAAAGCCTGTGTACATACCAAATTTCATCCAAATCGGACAATATGTCAAGAATAACGGTTTTTAACGGTCAGATTTTGAAACACTGCATGGAAGTGCCATTTTGTGTGTGATAACCTTTCTATATACAAAATTGCATTAAAACCCACCGATATATAAAAAATAACGGCAAAATAACGGTTTAACGGTTATATAACCGATATGCACTTTTGAAACCGGTATTTTAGTCCTCACTGGGCTAAAGCCTGTGTAGATATCAAATTTCATCCAAATTGGACAATATGTCAAGAATAACGGTTTTTAACGGTCAAATTTTGGAACACTATATAGAAGTGCCATTTGTGTGTGATAACTTTCTATATACATGTACCAAATTTCATTAAAATCGACCTATTTATAAGAAATAACGGCAGAATAACGGTTTTAACGGTTGTTTAATCCATTTTCAGCATTACATCACTTACATAATTATGGACAGAGGATCCGATTTGTCACAAGATCATCCATACCGCTTATAAATTGGCCAAGTACTTTCTGAGATATCCATAAAGAAGAAAAACCGTTACAAGCCGTTACAACCGTTAGTAACGGCTATAACGGGGCAAACTAAAACATCAGGCATCATCCGTGACCCATAATGAACATACCTGCTAATTTTCATAAAGGTGGGCCCAAGTACTTTCTGAGATATTCCATAAAGAAGAAAAACCGTTACAGGCCGTTACAGCCGTTAGTAACGGTTATAACCGTAAACTAAAACGTCGGGCATCATCCTTGATCCATAATGAACACACCTACAACTTTCAGAAAGATCGGCCCAGTAGTTTTGTCTGGAGCGAGTGGAACACATTTTTGACCACGGACACACACACACACACACACACACACACACACACACACACACACACACACACACACACACACACACACACACACACACAGCATTTCTTCGTTTCCCATTCTAAAGTTCTCCCTGTTCTTTAAGAACTGGGAGTACAAAAAGCATCAAAAGATATCAAACAAACCACAAGACACAACAATGGATGACTAGAGTTGATGTTGCTTCAGGGAACTTCACAAACAGATCGCCCTCACCTCCGTTCCCGCCCTGCCCCTCTCCCCTCCTCCCCCTAAAGAACCGTCGGTGACTTCAAGGAAACAGTTCAAAGGCTTCTCACTCTGAGCACACACAGACAAAAGAGGGAGTGACGTGAAGCAGAAGCAGCAACAACACTCCGTCATGATGGGTGGTCCCCAAAGACCCCGTCATCTTTGGTGATCGTTGCACCATGTTGCGAGTTGATTCAAACTCATGGGCTGTTATGGATTTATCTGTCATCTCTTTTGTGGTGGAGGCATGTGTGTGTGTGTGTGTGTGTGTGTGTGTGTGTGTGTGTGTGTGTGTGTGTGTGTGTGTGTGTGTGTTAGGTCTTCAATTTAACGTCTATACACATTGTGATATTAGACGAACCTAATCTATAAGAATAACATTAACAGCAACAGCAAAAAATGGATGACTAACCATAAAACATCGAAGAATAACCGGTCATAACAAAGAAGTTACTAAAACACCAGTTCCCATTTTATAAAACAGAAAAGATAGGACTTCGATGCAATGAAACAGCAATTTTACACATTAGTGATAAATCGGTTACAACTGTATCCAGAGAACAATTATGTAAAGGTGGTAGATAAGGTTTTAATTGCTTGCAGTGGAACAGTATGTGGGAATTGTTATCATTTCACCACAAAGGCATGTTATATTTTTGCAAAACTTTGTCTTAAAAGCGTTTAGTTTGATCTTATATATTAGCGAAATTATGATCCGAGAAAACGACAAACTACATTGATAAAAAGAATGAAGTGTGTCAAAGTTTAATAGCTGGTTTATGCGTGTATCAAGGGAACATCCCGAATTTTGTTGTTTTTTCCTAAAATGTTTCCAGCATGCATTTTCTAGAAGACTGTATCCCTCATGTATCCTGTGTGTGTGTGTGTGTGTGTGTGTGTGCGTGCGTGCGTGCGTGCGTGCGTGCGTGCGTGCTGCGTGCGTGCGTGCGCGCGGCGGCGGCGGCGTGTGTGTGTGTGTGTGTGTGTGTGTGCGTGTGTGTGTGTGTGTGTGTGTGCAGGGGACAGTGGAGGTGGGGACTCTTTGGAGAAGTTATAGGATTATTTGGGTGAGTTCAAAAGTTCCAAACTAAGTTATAGCGTGAGGATGCTCTTTCTTTTGTCTGCTTTGTGTGTATCTGTCTGTCTGTCTATTTCCTTCATTCCACCTTCAACCCCATCTCTCTCTCTGTCTCTCTGTCTCTGTCTCTGTCTCTCTCTTCTGTCTGTCTGTCTGTCTGCCTGTCTGTCTGTCTGTCCTCTCTCACTCTCACTCTCTCTCTCTCTCTCTCTCTCTCTCTCGCTCCCCTCTCTCCTTTTCTCATTCTCTCTCTCTCTCTCTCTCTCTCTCTCTTTTCTGTTTATCTGTCTTTCTGTCTATCTGTCTGTCTGTCTGTCTGTCTGTCTGTTTGTCTCTCTCTCTCTCTCTCTCTCTCTCTCTCTCTCTCTCTCTCTCTCTCTCTCTCTCTTCTCTCTTATCGTTTTTTTTTGTTTTTTTTTTCTTGCTGAGTTTTTGCCGCATATTGTTGGTAGTTATAAAATTCTCCTTCTTGACTTGTTTACGGCAGCTGATCTTTTCTGCCTTTTTCTGTTGCTGAAATTTACCTACAACAGGTTTTTCCTGCTGTTTGACTATTATTCTACTCGTTTATATATAGTGTTGTCTAATTCGTAGAGTTTATTTGTACATCATTTCATATATAATGAATGAATGGTTGTCTAAATTCGGCTTGAAAATAGGCTATTTAAACGTGTGTCATCTTTTAAACAAAAATTTCTGATGTGCCTAGCATTTTATCCAATTCCAATAACTGTTTCCATTGTTTTTGTTTTTCAGAATCTCGACTTTCTAATTTAGTACCGGATAATCTAGTTTCAATCCAAGGTTATGATTCTATAAGAAGAGATCCAAAGACAAAGTTTGAAACAGGCTTAGTGACCTATATTCACAAACTCGATTAATTTTAAACAGATCAACAGTTTTGATAAATATAACATAGAATGCATATGGATAGAAATCTATGTGAAGGGTACTAAACCGATTTTGTTAGGCTGTTTATATAGGAATCCTAACGAACGTATTGAATGGTTCGATCGGTTCGAACATATGATGGAGGATGTCTCAATGCGTTCGTCTGAGATTATAATTTTAGGAGATTTTAACATTGATCTACTTAAACCACATGATAAATGGAAACGGGTTTATGAATTACAGAATTTGACACAGTTAATTAACTCACCGACTAGGAAAGTCTATCCTCCGAAACACTAATTGACCACATATACGCAACAAACCCATTTAATATTATAGAAACATCTGTGCCTGTATACGGTCTCAGTGATCACTTTCCAATTTGTCTAACATGGTCCAAAAGGGGTTAAAATTCCCAGAAATGTTCACAAATGTATATCCTTTCGAAGCTATAGGAAATTCGTTTCTAAAATTTCTTGTCCGATTTGTGTAGCGCAAATTTTTCTGAGGTGTATCAGCACAATGATCCTGATGGAGCACTGACTGCTTGGTATGACATATTTATCTCTGTCTTTAAAACACGTGCCATTGGTAACTAAACGTGTCAAACCAAGAGGTAAGCCACCGTGGTATAATGAACAAATCGATAAGGCCATTAATTTACGAGATATTCTATTGCGAACAAATGGTAAAGATGATAAATTTAAAAAGCAAAGAAATAAGGTAACCGATATGAAAGAGCCGCCAAAAAGAAATATTTTAGTGACCTTATTTCCCGTAAAGAAGATTCTAAATCGATCTGGAAAGCTATCAATGAGCTCTCCGGTAAAACCTTGTCATCTGGTGCTCCTTCTGAGAGAACATTGTCTGCTGAACTCTTAAATGATCACTTCACAACTGTTGCAGAAAAGACGATCAAAGCTGACTGTTCAAAAGACAATGACCTATTTGAGCTAAAAGCGTACTGTGTATCGAAAAACATAAAATCAAAGCTTCAAATCGAGTTTATTGGTGTACATGATGTTTATAAGGAATTGTGTTCTTTAAATCAGTCCAGTTCTCGAGGTTTTAGATGATATAGATGGTAAAATTTTGAAATTGCTGCTCCAATTATATCAGAGCATCTTACATATATTTATAATCTTTCCATTGATAAAGGTGGTTATCCACAATCCTTCAAAGATGCTAAAGTTTTACCTTTTTTAAAATCTGGTAAATCCCATTGACCCTTCTAACTACAGACCTATATCTATCCTATCTATTCTATCTAAACCCCTTGAAAAACACATTAAATATAGTATCCATAAACATTTTATGAAATACAATTTATTACATTCTAATCAAAGCGGATTTCGAGAAAATCATTCTTGTCACACCTTGCTCACTAATATAATTGAACAATGGCATTTAAACATAAACAATGATCTCTTTACAGGAACAATTTTTGTCGACTTCGCTAAAAGCCTTTGACACTATAGATCACAATCTCGACTGTTAAGAAAACTAGCATTGTATGGTTTGTCCCCTGAAGCCCTCAAACTCATATCCTCATTTCTCAACTGTAGGCGACAAATAGTCTTTAAAAATTCTGTTATTTCATCTCTTATGCCAGTAAATTATGGCGTTCCCCAAGGGTCAGTCCGGGGCCTATCTTATTCTCAGTTTATATAAATGATCTTCCTTTACATATATCTTCTCCATGTGAGCTTTTTGCTGATGACACTACTCTCCACAATAAAGACAAAGATGCTGACTCAGTATGTATCAATTTACAGAATGATCTTAATAAACTTGCAAAGTGGACTAATTTGAACCATATGGCCCTCCATCCTCAAAGTCTAAATTTATGATGACTACAACCAGACAAAAACGTCAGAATATGAAAACCGATTTATTTAAAATACGTATACAAGATAAAGTCTTAGAAGACGTTAAACACACAAATTATTAGGCCTTACAGTTGATAATAATCTTTCGTGGTCTGATCATATTTCTAATTTGTCCAAAAGATTACTAAAAAATTATTCTTGTTGAACCGAATCAAGAATTTCCTTGATTTAATATACCAGAAAGTTATATTTCTATGCATATGTACAACCAGACATTAACTACGCTTCTACATGCTGGGATTTAGCCAGCAAAAATTGCTTAAAACCACTAGAAAGCATGTACAGAAAGCGCTATTAAGCTCATACTCTTGAAATCTTCTCTACAAGCTAGTGATTATAAAGATCTTAACATTCTTCCATTCGATCTAAAATGCTGCTTTAATAAAGCTGTCTTTATGTTTTAAAATTATTAATAATCTTGCGCCACCTTATCTTCATGACAAATTTCCATTAATCAAATTCGAGGCAAAAACTATCCTATATACCCCTCGACCACGAACTGATCTTTTTAAGTCATCCCTTACTTACTCTGGGAGTAAATTATGGAACGAATCCCTACACATTTAAAACAGAAAAATAGTTTAACAGCGTTTAAAAAAGCATATTTCAAATACCTCATAGACCATTTGTAAATTATGTTTCACCTAACTGTATAGTCTCCCAAGTTTGATATTCCTTTTGACACAAATGGTCTTCGTGGTCGGCTGGGCTATAGCCATATCACATGATTGACTTATGAAATGTTTATGTATGCCTGTGCGATGTTTACATATTTGTTTAGTTTTTGCATGTGTGGGGTGTGTGTGGGGTGTGTGTGTGTGTGTGGGTTTTGTGTTGTGTGGTGTGTGTGTGTAGTGTGGTGTGCAATATGTTATAATAATGAGATTGCTTACTATTTTCTTATATTAAAAAAAAAGTTTTGTTTTTCTTATTGCTGTGTTTAATTTTGTCAAATTGATTTAATTGTTCCTTTCATTTATTGTTATTCTGAGGGCATAGTGTAAAAAAGCTTCCAGCTTATCTATTCACCCTCATTAAAGATTTCGAGTTCGAGTTCGAGTTCGAGTTCTCTCTCTCTCTCTGTCCTGTTCACTGATGTGGATTCTCTCACTTCATTGTGATAAGTGAGATGATGTTCATATCAATATAATAATAGTGTTTGGACAGAGACGGAAATGGTCAATAAGAAAAAGGGTTAACATATCTAAAACACACACCACACACACACACACACACACCACACACACACCCCACACACACACACACACACACACACACACAATTATGTCTTTGGACGATGAGTTGATTAACCATCGCCATCTTGTGTCCATGAATCCTTTAATGGTGTTTAGTGACAATAAAAAAAGTTTCAAGTTTCAAGAGTTTCACCACACACACACACACACAAGGAAAATCTATGTAAACAGTATTAATGGAAAAGTAAACAGTACTGCTGGATGATGATCATAATAAAACTAATTGTGAGAAGTGAAATAATGCTGGTGGTAATGTAATACTACTAGTCGGGAAAAAATGGAAATCATGAATGAGAAAACGATTGATATGTAAAAAACAAAACAAAAACTACATAGGAAAAAGGGAAGGGATAATTATGTAAAAGTAAATAGTATATAAAACTGGAAGAAAATCTGATGAAGAGGAGAGAGGGGATTGGTATCTGAGTAAAGAAAGATATAGCAATGGGGAGGGTGTAAATGGGGTGGGTGTAGGGAGGGGGGGAAGGAGATAGCTGTTAGTTCTATATGGGGGTAACTAGTGGGGTATGGTAGTGTGAGTATATGTTGGTGGAGGATATAGTGGGCTGGGTTACGGTGGTGGACAGGTGCATGCGACTTTTGGATGTTGAGACATGAGAGGGTGGAGGAAATGGGCAGGAATTTTATAATTTAAGGGGGGAAATAAAGCTATAAATTTATGTGGAGGGGTTATTGTGTCAAGTTGAGAGTAAACCAGTGTAGAAGAGTGAAGGAGAGGTCCGTAAGTAAAGTGTGGATGGAGAGAGTGTGGGGAGAGTTGGGTGCCCCTGATTTTGTGCATGTCCAAGTGACTTTTTCAGTCTCCAGCACGTATGCAATGAAAAAATACTGGAACGTTTAGTTTTGGGATCATTCTCAGGAAACTGAACCCTACTAACAGCAGTATGACTGGTAAATTTGACTGTTACTGAAGAAGTGGATAGCAAGCACTCTGGCATGGAGGCAACGTTATACATATGTATTTGTTTTTAATATGACCTTTAAGCAAGCTCCTATATATATATAAAAATCTGAATGCTTTGTCCAATGGATCCTAACAGCTGGTAAAAGCTGCTTTTTTTTCATCCGGCCTTGCCCCGTTAAGGGACTAAGTATGACTAGCGACGAAGACTTAAAAAACTTTTAACAAACACACATATCTTCACAACATTAAAAAGTTCATGCATTGACAGTTAAGGCGTAGATGACTTTAAAAGGAAAAAGAAACGATTTAAAACAACAATAAAAAAAATTGATTACAAAGAAGAAAAGAATTAGCGCACACAGATATATGGAATAAGCGATCCTCCTATCGAAGGGGGAGAGAGAGAGAGAGAGAGAGAGAGAGAGAGAGAGAGAGAGGAGAGAGAGAGAAGAGAGAGAGGAGAGAGAGAGAGAGAGAGAGAGAGAGAGAGAGAGAGAGAGAGAGAGAGAGAGAGGAGAGAGTTACATTCCTTTTGTAAAAGATTAACATACAACAAACTGCTAAGGATATAAGAGAGAGAGAGAGAGAGAGAGAGAGAGAGAGAGAGAGAGAGAGAGAGAGAGAGAGAGAGAGAGGAGAGAGAAGAGAGAGAGAGAGAGAATCGTAACAGAATATGAACTAAAAGGAATCACATCTACTGCACTTTGCCGAGAGAGAGAGAGAGAGAGAGAGAGAGAGAGAGAGAGAGAAGAGAGAGAGAGACAGACAGACAGACAGACAGACAGACAGACAGACAGACAGACAGAGACAGAGAGAGACAAGAGAGAAAGAGAGAGAGACAAGAGAGAGAGAATCGTAACAGAATATGAACTAAAAGGGGATCACGTCTACTGCACTTTGCAGAGAGAGAGAGAGAGAGAGAGAGAGAGAGAGAGAGAGAGAGAGAGAGAAGAGAGAGAGAGAGAAGCAGAGAGAGAGAGACAGACAGACAGACAGACAGACAGACAGAGCAGAAGAAGAGAGAGAGAGAGAAGAGAGAGAGAGAGAGAGAGAGAGAGAATCGTGACAGAATATGAACTAAAATGGATCACATCTACTGCACTTCGCCTTGTGTAACCTAGAAGAGCAGCACAGCGATGGACGACCTCACTGACAGCAAGAACACGTGTGCCACAGCAGGAGACAATCAATGGAATGGACGCTTCAATCTGACGAGTTTAGTGTGGGTCCAGAGCTCTCAGTACCAGCTGATTTCTGAAAACAATAACTGTTGGAGGTTCGTACTCACACGT
This sequence comes from Conus ventricosus, assembly GCA_018398815.1. Taxonomy (NCBI): domain Eukaryota; kingdom Metazoa; phylum Mollusca; class Gastropoda; order Neogastropoda; family Conidae; genus Conus; species Conus ventricosus. The sequence goes on from CM031625.1 coordinate 53,861,867, forward strand.
CCATGTGCCAACTCCAAAATCATGGAAGTGTACGCTCTGTGTTGTCATTCTAGAGTACCCGTAGCTCTCAGCATAGCTGAATTGCTCCTGGCTTGTAATACCTTAATTTCGTTACCAAAAAAAAGCAAAGAACCACATCGGAAAATGCTGTGGGCTGTTTCATTGTTCAGCTACAGACAGTCAAATGAACCTACACAGTACCGAAATTACTTTGATCAAGAAACACCATCGTGCTAGAGGAGAAACACTTTGCTTTTTATAGATATGTATCTCTCTTTAAAATATTGCCTTATATTAGTCTCGTAACATGTACTAAATTGTTATGCCCCAGAGGTATGTGTGTGTGTGTGTGTGTGTGTGTGTGTGCGCGTGTGTGCATGCGCGCGTATGTATCTGTGTTTGTGTGTGCATGTGTGTGTGTGTGTCTGTGTGTCTGTCTGTGTGCGTACGTACGGTGTGTGCGTGGGGGGTGGGGATGGGAGGGGAGGGGGTGGGAGGGGAGGGAGGGGGTGGGAGGGGTGGATGGATGGAGGTGATTTGTGATTTGTTTAATATAGATCCATAGACATTTTTTTTTATGGCCACTCTTAAATTCTCTTTGGAGATAATGAAAAGTGTTCTTGACTTGTCTTCACCTGACTTGTTTCTAATGTAGCACAATGTTGACGGGGACGATTAAAAATTGTAAAGACTGATGAAAACATTGTGTATCCTACTCTCTCGTCGTCACATAATGAGGCATATTTGGGATGCCGGTGGGAGAGATATATTTTGACGTTGTTCTGTGAGAAGGAGCCATTGAATGCCTACAATGTGTTTGAGGTTTGGGAGATCCCAGACTTGTTTTCTCTCATCGTCAGTCTAAGAGATTGTCGTTCAAACCACATAGAGTGGTTGACATCAGGGGATTTCACTCTAGTCTCGTGTGATCTGATCGTCAAGCGGTCTGTTTTTTTCCTCCTGGGTGAAATGATCTTAACAGTAATGTCACGTGTAAAGAAACAAATGGTAACGCAGCAAAATCAACAAAAACATTACTTTAAATCAAATAGAAAAAGGAAAGCCAAAAGAAGAAAGAAAGAAAGGAATGAAAAGAAAGAAAATGAAAAAAGACAGAAAGAAAAGAAAAGAAAAGAAAGAACGAAAGAAAGAAGACAGAAACAATTGCAAGAATGAAAGATTGAAAAGAATAGAAACGACCGACATGAAATTAACCAAACCAATAAACAATGAAAACGAACAAAGAAGCAAGGAACAACTCGAAATCAAATTTAGATGACGAAGACAAAAGAAACAAACAATTGATTACACTACTTTTTGCAAACAGCAATGAAAAAAACAAAAAAAAAAAAAAAAAAATAAAAGGGGAGAGGAGAGAGGAGGAGAGAGAGGAGAGAGAGGAGAGG
>CM031625.1:53874774-53877274 GCA_018398815.1 Conus ventricosus
CGAAAATGGTTTGAGGGCGAAGGTGGCCAGAATGAAGTTTTCCTGTTCTCTGGGCCACACGCCTTTGAACCGTTTCTTTGAAGTGGTCTGTGTATCGTTTGGGGATACGTAGGTGAATTGTACTGAGAGAGAGAGAGATATCGAGATATCGAGAGAGAGAGAGAGAAAAGAGAGAGAAGAGAGAGAGGGGAGAGAGAGAGAGAAGAGGAGAGAGAGAGAGAGAGAGTGAGAGGTGGGTGTGAGGGATAGAGACGGTGGTTGCAAGAAGAGTAACCAGAGAGTCAGACGGAGAGACAGATACATAAACACAAACAGAATTAGAGCATCCTTGTGGGCTGATAATAATAGATAGAGAGACAGAGAAAGACAGACAGAGAGAGAGGGAGGGAGAGTGAGAGTGAGAGAGAGAGAGAGAGGAAAAGAGTGAAAGAGACAGTGAGAGTGAGAGAGCCAGAGAGGGAGAGATGGTGGGGGGGGGGGGGGGAGTGAGAGTATAATAGAGAGAGGGGGCGATTGAGAGAAATGGAAACGGAAACGAAATTTTATTCAATAAAGGCCTTAGCCCCATTTGAAGGGGTGAAATCACAAATAGTATACAATAATGAATAAAGCACAGTTTAACAATATCAAAGCAAACAACGGACACCAACATGATGACATGTTTCAGTCGGTCAGTGCAGCAGTTGTACAGATGAGTAAGGTTTTTTCAGATTCCAATGAAAAATTTACGCTTCGTTGAAAAACTTTACAGAAATATAAACTCAGGTCCTCCATAACTTGTTTGTTCTGATTGGACATGAGCAGAGATGCACGGAACACAAATGGATGTGCATAAACCTACAGGGAACGCACTCTCTTCTCAGGTCACTGATGGCAGACAATAAAGTAAATTTTGTGATTCGTCTTCCTAGCGCTTTTCACGCATTGGACATCTTTAAACCGTCGATGCGATGTATTGTCATATCGGTAACCCTAGTCAAAAACTTCGTCAAACACCGTTTAAGGTGTCTGTCTAAATCTAGCAGAAGATAGCTTTCACAGTTTCTAGAGGATTTAAACGTACTGTACCAAGATAATCTTTCATTTTGCTGAATGTGATCTTCCCAGTTTTTGCCTTCTGCAATCGATCAACCTTTGACAAAACTCTCTCAAAGATCCCTTTACAGCTTCTACTCCCCGATTTAACCATACCAACCCAAATTCATGTTGATATAACATTTTGCGAACATTGATAACCCATGCTTGTTTGCCGTTGGAATCAAGATTCAACAACATCCTGTAAGCTGTCAGTGGCAACCTACTTCATCCATACGCAATGTCATTAGCCGGTACCTAAGTAAAAGGTATTTGACTCACCAGATATAGGATGGCGTCCCGTCTCTCTATAAACTAACCCATTTGGGGTTTTGGTAGGAACACCAAGAAATTTCTTAAGTGCATACAAGTGAATCTTCTCGACGTGCGTCGCCACAATTCTGCGCCGTACATGGCTATAGGTAGAACTTGAGAGTCAAATATTTAAGAAACACGTTTAAAGAATGACTGTTAAGCGATAATAACTTATGGATAATACACACATAACAGCCTTCCTTGCTCTGCTCGCCTTGTCTTCTTAATCACAACAAAGCTAAGGTGAGAGAGAAAGAGAGAGAGAGGAGAGAAAGTGATAGAGAGAGAGAGAGAGACCCGAGAGTCACAGAGAGAGAGTGTGAGAGAGAGAGAAGAGAGAGACGGGAGAATGAGAGGGAGAGGGAGAGAGACAGCGAGTGAGAGAGAGAGAGAGAAGAGGGAGAGGGGGAGAGAGAGAGAGAGAGACCACGAGTGAGAGAGAGAGAGAGAGAAGAGAGAGAGAGAGAGAGAGAGAGAGAGAGAGAGAGAGAGAGAGAGAGAGAGAGAGAGAGAGAGAGAGAGTACAACAGACAGTACTTAACAAGCAACGAATCAAAGCAACGAGCAAAAAGCAAACAAACAAACAAACAAAAATAAAAGAAAAAAAAACCCACAGTCTTACCCGCTAATGAGGTGGCGGCAGACAGACAAAAAAAAAATTCACAATGAAAAGACAGTGTCCACAAGCCTTCACTCTGTGTACTCCCCCCCCCCCCCCCCTCCTCCCGCTTTCTCCATTCCTACCCAAACACCCTCTGGCTCTCCTTGTCATCTCATGATCCTCAATCCCCAACCCTGCCCCCCCCCCCCCCACCCCCCTACTTCTCCAACGTCTCTATCCCGAGCCACCATCCCCAACCACCCACCCACCTCCCCCTCCCCATCCCGATCCATGGCTATTTTTCATCTCTTTTTTCTAATTATGTCTTTTACTCTGCTGGATGGCAAGATGAATACAAGTCCATGACACTGCAAGGACATTCAGAAACAACCTGCCCCCCCCCCCCCCCCCCCCCCTCTCACCATCGCATCCCCCCTCTCCCCCCCACCGAATACACAGGCAACTTAACAGAAACGGTTAAAACGTATCTGACTCTGACTCTGAAAGACA
>CM031625.1:53884774-53887274 GCA_018398815.1 Conus ventricosus
TTACTGTTACTGTTATTACTATTCCCATTACTACTGTTGTTAATAATAAATAATAATAATAATAATAATAATAATAATAATAATTAATAATAAATAATAATAATAATAATAATGTCATTACTATTATACTTATCATTATCATTTTTATTATTGTTGCTATTAGTATCATCATCATTACTATTGTTATAATAATTAACATGATCATTATTATCATAATTAGCATTATCATTATCATTATTACTATTATTCTTTTCATCATTATTATTATTATTATGACAGCTGAACTTGAAAGAAGGATTCAGGCATTAGAGATGAGATGCTTCTGTAAGATCCTTGGCATCTCATACAAAGACCACATTACCGACTTGGAGGTCCAGACCAGAGTAAGGCAAGCCATTGGACCATATGAAGACCTGTTGTCCACAGTGAAAAGAAGGAAAATGAGATGGCATGGTCATGTATCAAGATCACACGACTCATCGAAACGATTCTACAAGGAACAGTGCGAGGAGGCAGAAGGAGAGGAAGACAGAGAAAGAGATGGGAGGACAACATCAGTGCATGGACTGGCCTCACACTCAGCAACTGCCTAACAGCGTCTGAGAACCGGGAGGAGTGGAGGAAGCTGGTTGTGAAGTCTTCTGTGGCGCCCCAACAGTCTTCAAGACTCCAGGATAGGAGACAGGTGATAGGTGAAAAGTGATTATTATCATTACTATTATCATTATTAATGTCATTGTTATCGTTATGATCATAATCATTATTTTCTTATTATAACCATCATCATCATCATTACTAATCATCATCATCATCATCATCATCATCATCATCATCATCATCATCATCATCATCATCATCATCACACATCATCATCATCATCATCATCATCATCATATCATCATCATCATCATCATCATCTCGCCACCGACACTGTTGCCACTACAACCATTGCCGTTCGACAATCCTCTAAACCTTCTCCTTGTTCCCAGTCTGTATGCATAGCCACTGTTAATACCACAACTACTATCATCATATTATCACCAAGAGTGGTAGTAATTCTCTCTTTATTATGCTTCAATATTCTTATCATCATTATCATCATCATTATTACGGCTATCATTAGTGTTATCATTATCATCATTGTTTTGAATTCGCATCGTCTTCTTCCCAACGGGCCTCGTTTTCTGTCAACGCCAATCTTCCGCCGAATATGGGAAGGTAAAGGATTGCTCGTTCTTCGTTTTCGTTGTCCTGAATGTTGTTTATTTTGGCTGAAGAATACCTAAGAGGTCGAAAAGCGTCGTGATTTGTCTTGAAATTTGTTTGACCCTGTTATCTGGCGGAAGAACTATGATTTTTTTCTTCTCTTTTTAAACAGTATATGACTGACTCTGGCGATAGCCTCAAGGGTAACAATGGACAGGGTCAGAAGAGATTCCCTTGCCATCACTACAAGCACCGGATGGCACAAAGGGAATTTCAGTGAATCCAACACTCCTCAGATTTATTTTCTTTTTTAAATCAAACTTACGGAAAAAAAAAAAAGGAAAAAGAAAACCATTCCGACAAATGAACCACGTGACGCATCGATGGATCGCAATACGGACGTGGATACTTCAAGTCCATGAGGCATCAGCGAAACTTTAGAAACAAACCCCCTCCATCACCACCACCCCCCCCTCCAAAAATACACAGGCGACTTCAAAGAAACAATGACAATGACAATGATTCTTCATTTCATAATGGCAAAAGCCTTGGCTTAATTAGCCATTTTTCCACACTTGCTGTTCCTCTTCCACGAAGCTTAATGATACAACGTATGCATCAAAACATGATTATGCAAACAAACGACATCAACCCAACCAAGCGCACAAATAAAATCCACCACTAAGAAGCCAGCACTGACATCATCAGTGAAATACGCTAATGAAAATACAAGCAATTTAAAGTACAACAACAAAAGCAATTAAAGCAAATTTTAAAAAAGCAATTTAAAGTACAACAACCAAAACAATCAATTACAAGAAAATAGCATAGTATATTATAAAATGTCTCCATCAGAAAACAAGAAAAAAAGAAGAAAATAAAGGGAAGTATATAAAGAGACAGTTTACAGGAGGCATCTGGCTCTGAACTTCAAAGACAAAATTAGTTGCAAAGTCAGGCGACTTTTAGAACAACTCCTCCGATCAATGTGGACGAACGAATCGCAAGACAAAACATGACGCGCTTCGACCTCTTGGGTCCTCTTCAGACAAGATAAACAACACTTAGGATAAAGAAAATGAAGAACGAGCAATCACTTATCTCTGTCAAATTCGGGGGGAGAGAGAGAGAGAGAGAGAGGGGAGAGAGAGGAGAGAGGAGAGAGAGAGAGAGAGAGAGAGAGAGAGAGAGAGAGACAGACAGACAGACAGACAGACAGACAGACAGACAGACAGACAGAAAAGGGGAGGGGGGGGGGGGGGGTAGAGAGAAAGAGTCTGTCAACGCCCATACT
>CM031625.1:53889774-53892274 GCA_018398815.1 Conus ventricosus
AAAAAAATTCCCCCCCCCTTTTTTAAAAATTTTCCCCAAAAAAACCCAAGGGTTAAAAAAGGGGGGCCCTTTTTCCTTTTTTTCCTAAAATTTTTTCCAGGGAAAAAGGAATTTTCCCCCCCCTTTTTTTTGGGGGAAAAAAAAAACCCCCAAAAAAAATTTTTTTCCCAAAAAAAACCAATTTTTTTTTTAAAACCCCCAAAAATTTTTATCGGGGAAAAAGGTTTTTCCCTTTTAAAAAATTTTTTTTTTTTGGGTTTTTTGGTTTTTTTTTTTTTTTTTAAAAAAAAAAATTTTTTCCCCTTTGGGGGGTTTTTTTTTTTTCCCCTTTTTCCCCGGGGGGGGTTTTTTTTCCCCCCCTTTTTTTTTTTAAAAAAAAAGGGTTTTTTTTTTCCCTTTTTGGGGTTTTTTTTTGGGGGCCCCCCCCCCTTTTAAAAAATTTGGGGGGAAAAAACCCCCGGGGGAAAAAAAAATTTTTTTTTGGGGGCCCCCAACCCCCCCCCCCCTTTCCCGGAAAAGGATTTTGGGGTTTAAACCCCCCTTTTTGGGGTTTTTAAGGGGGCCGGGAAACCCCGGCCGGGGGGGGGGGGGGAAAAAAAAAATTTTTTTGACCCCCCCCCCCAAAACCCCCCCTTAAAAATTTTTTTTTTTTTTGGGGGGAAAAAAAAGGGGAAAGGGGGAAAAAAAGGGGAAAAAAAAAAAGGGGGGGGGAAAAAAATGAAAGGTTAAAAGGGGGGGGGAAAAGGAATTTAAGGGGAAAAAGGGGAAAAAAAAAAAAAAAAAAAAAAAAAAAAGGGGAAAAAAAAGAAAAAAAAAAAAACCCCCCAAAAGGGGGAAAAAAAAAAGGGGGGGGGGGGGAAAAAAAGGGGGGGGGGGGGAAAATTTTTTTAAAAAGGGTAAAAAAAAAAAAAAGGGATTTTTTGGGGGGGGAAAAAAAAGGGGGGGGGGGGGGGGGCCCAAAAGGGGGGGGGGAAAAAAAAACCCCCCGGGGGGGGCCCCCGGGGGGGGGGGGGAAAAATTTTTTTTAAACCCCCAAAAAAAACCCCCCCCCGGGGGGAAAAGCTTTGTTTTTTCCCCCCCCGGGGGGGGGTTTTTTTTTTTTTTTTTGGGGGTTTTTTTTTTTTTTTTGGGGGAAAAAAGGGGGGGGAAAAAAAGGGGGGGCCAAAAAAAAGGGGAAAAAAAGGGAAAAGGGGGAAAAAAAAAAAAGGGGGGGAAAAAAGGGGGGGAAAAGGAAATTTTTTTTTAAAAAAAAAAAAAAAAAAAGGGGGAAAAAAAAAAAGGGGGGAAAAAAAAAAACCCCAAAAAGGAAAAAAAAAAAGGGGGGCCTTTTTTTTTTTTTTTTTGGTTTTTTTTGGGGGGGGGGGGTTTTTTTTTGGGGGGGGGGGGGGGGTTTTTTTTAAAAAAAAAAAAGGGGGGAAAAAAAAAAGGGGGAAGGGGGGGGGGGGGAAAAAAAAAAAAAACCCCAAAAAAAAAAAAAAAAATTGGGGGGGGGGGGGGGAAAATTTTTTAAATTTTTTTGGGGGGGGGGGGGGGGAAAAGGGGGGGGGGAAAATTTGGGGGGGAAAATAAGGAAAGGAAAGCAAAAACCCCGGGGGGCCCCGTTTTGGGGCCCCAAAAAACCCGGGGAAAAAAATTTTTTGTTTTTTTAAAACCCCAAAAAAAGGCCTTTTCCCCCCCCAAAATCCCCCCCCCAAAAAAAAAAAAAGGGAAAAAATTTTTTTTTTTTTTTCCCCCCCCCCCCCTTTTTCCCCCCCCCCCCCCCCGGGGGCGGGGAAAAAAAAAATGGGAAAAAAAATTTTTTTGGGGGGGGAAAAATTTTTTTCCCCCCCCCCCGGGGGGGGGGGTTTTGGGGGGGGGTTTTTTTAAAGGGGGGGGGGGGCCCCGGGCCCCCCCTTTTTCCAAAAAAAGGGGGTTTGGGTTTTTTTTTGGGGGGGGTTTCCCCCCCCCCCAAAAAAAAAAAAACCAAAAAAAAACCCCCCCAAACCGAAAGAAAAAAAAAAAAATCCAAAAACCCCCCTTTCCCCCTTTTTTTTTTTTTTTTTCCCCCTTTTTTTTCCCCCCTTTTTTTCCCCCCCCAAAAAAAAAAAGGGGGTTTAAATTTCCCTTTTTTTTTAAAAAAAACCGGGTTCTTTTAAAACTTTTTTAAAAAAAAAAAAAAAAAATTTTTTTTTTTTTTGGGGCCGGAAAAACCCCGGGTTTTTTTAAAACCCCCTTTTTTCAAAAAACAAAAAAAAAAAATTTTCCAAACCCCCCTTTTGGGTTTTTTTTTTTTGGGGGAAAAACCATTTTTTTTTCCCAAAAAAAAAATTTTAAAATTTTTTTCCCCCAAAAAAAAAAAAAATTTTTTTAAAAAAAACCGGGGTTTTAAAATTTTTTTTTTTTTAAAAAAAAAAAATTTTTCCCCTTTCCGGGGGGGTTTTTAAAAAATTTTTTCCCTTTTTTTAAATTAAAAATTTTTAAAAGGGTTTTCCCCCAAAAAACCAAAAACCTTTTTTTTTTT
>CM031625.1:53897274-53909774 GCA_018398815.1 Conus ventricosus
TTTCCTCTTCTTTTTTTTTCCTCTTCCTCTTCTTTTTCTTTTCTTTCTTTTTCTTTTCTTCTTCTTCCCTTTTTCCCATGGTCTAAGCTTCATATTTTGGGTCTTCATATCAAAAAAAAAGCTAAGTACTAAAAAAAAGGGCAAAATTTGTTTTTTAAAGATGTTTTAGGCCCAAAGCTACGCCCCAGGTCCAAAATTAAAAACGGCCCCGGGGGACCACCCTCGCCTTTTCACTACACAGACCCCATCACGAGAAGGAAAAGAGTAAAATTCCTATCTAAAAAAAAAACAAAAAAGGACAGATCAAAACAAAAAGTTCCCAAACTTTTCTGTTACTGCAACCCGGCCACGTTTGCATATCGACTGAAAAAACCCGGGCAGACCAGATTCATACCTGTTTTCCCGATTTACCGTTGCCTATTAATCTGGAAAACCCTTAAACCAAAAGACGAAGAAAGGGGAAAACGCTACTTTGGTGTCAATGGAGGTACACCGGCGTTGTTGATGTGGTCAGTTGTCATATTTGTTTTTATCTGCTTTATTTTGTTTCTAGTCTTATTGCGATGGTGGTTTTTTTTGTGTGTGTGTGTTTATTTGTTGTTGTGCATCACGTAATAAGTTACTTTATCTTCAATGACGTTGTTGTTGGCGTCTTTGCAGTCGGATCTATCATGCGTGACGTAATATTATTTGTTTCTTTTTTTCTTTCTGTACTTTTCTCTTTTTCTCTGTTTTTCCATTATTATTACTTTTTTCTTTGTTGTTTTCGTTCATTCGTTCTTGTTTTCTTCCCTAATTCCTCCTTAATTTGTGTCTTGTTTTCCTGTCTCATTCTGTGTATCATTCCTCATTTCTTTCTTTCGTTCTTTCTTTCTGTCTTTCTTTCTTTTTCTTCCAATTCTTCATTGGTCTGTTCTTTCTCTTCACGTCATTCTTTCATTGTAGTTCTGAATTAATACCTTTGCGCCCCCCCCCCCCCCCCCCCCCCCCCCCCCCCCACCCACCGACCCACGTTTTTTATTTCTCCATGTATATTCAATGGTACGAAAAGAGAATGCATCAACCTGACCTTTCTGTGCCAAATGTATAGAGAAAGAAGTGTGACCTTTCTCTTTGTTTGTTTGTTTTTTTGTTTGTTTGTTTGTTTGTTTTTTGTTTGTTTGTTTTGGAGAGAGAGAGAGAGAGAAAGAGAGAGAGAGAGAGAGAGAGAGATTCATTGATTCATTCATTGATATTTTAATGTCAATAGCAGTACAGCCATCATGACATGGAGGGCGTATTACCCATGAAAAGGATCTAAGACATGTATTGCGACTAGCTTTAAACAATTATAACCATTGTATATATGTGGGTACAGCTTCATGTCAATATCCTACACACCCACACACATGCATATACGTGCCTACGCATATACTCATATGCATACAACACACACACACACACACACACACACTCACACACATACATACACACACACATACACATTCAAGTTAGTTACATTCATAATCTTATTACCAATGGCATAACCAATAACCGCCGGGCATTGAATAAGGAAGGAGTTTACCTAACAGAAAATCAAATCAGCGTGTTTTTTCTAACTCTGCATGCTTCGGCAATGTATTTTGCTAGAGATCTGATTAACAGCTCATTTTCCAGTGTCAGCACACGAGCTAGATTGTGGCTTTTCGCAGCAGGCAACTGAAACAAGTAACATTTTTCGCGTATTTGTCTGTAACTTCGCAGTGGAATAAAAAGTGGCACTCGTCTTCATTGTCATTCAACTTACATACTGTACAATTATTAATTGCTGTTGTGCCGGGCATGAACCATACCTTGTTTGCCTGTAGACCCAAGGTTCTGGTTCGAAAACGTGCGAGTACAGTTCTATGCCATCTGTCTGTTACTACTGATAGGTACTTTTCAGCTTGCAGGTTACTGTTAAATGAAAGGAACGTTTCATATTTATCATTTCCTTCCATGTCAGAGAGAGAGAGAGAGAGAGAGAGAGAGAGAGAGAAGAGGAGAGAGAGAGAGAGAGAGAGAGAGAGAGAGAGAGAGAGAGAGAGAGAGAGAGAGAGAGAAGTGAATTTACGTCACGTTTGAACATTTTATAGTATTCAGTAATGGCGGCAGCAGCAGCAGCATCAGCAGCAGCAGCACTAGCAGCAGTCGCAGCAGCAGCAGCAACAGTTATTGTGATAAAAATGATATCAGATTATGTAGTTTATAACATAGACCAGGCGCAAGTCCATTATCAGGCGCTTAGAGTACGGCGTAACCCAGAGTATGTAAATAAAAAAGAAGTCAAACAGACAAAAGTCAGGAAACTATGAATTAATCAATAAGGGGATGAATGGAGAGAGAAGGGGGAGGGGTAATTGGATGGGGCAGAGGAGGAGGATGAAGCTTCAGGTGGAAGAGGGTAAAAGAACGAATCAAGAAAAACACTGCTCTATCACTGTTCACAAAAACATATTGCAAGTTCTGATACAAAAACAGTTTGATTTTTTTTTATCGTGACTTAATTTTGCTTCCATGGACTTCAAGAAAGTTTTGGCTCTTTAGAGAGAACGTTAATGTAGCCTTTTCGTGTTGAAAAAAAAAAAAGAAAAGAAGGATAAGAAAAAGAAAGCAATGGTATGAAAGGAAAACTTGTTTGCTGTTTACATAGCATTTCTGGAGAATCAGGGCTAATCTGAATAACCTGTGACCGAGGGGTGACACATGGAAATGTCGCCCGTCCAGTGTTGTTTTCTTTATATATGAATTAAAAAATTTTCAAAGAAATATGTGGTCAGAAATGAGAGTTCTTGTACATGTACTTTAAATTCTTCCTAGTGTTGTTTACATTAATGTTGGCAGATGATGTAGCCCCCCCCCTCCCCCCCCCCACCCCCCCCCCCCCCTCCTGTTGAAAACAGTGGACGGATGACAGACATAATCCATTATATACAGCTTAGTTTGTCTGTCTGTCTGTCTGTTCGCTTATACACGCCCACAGTTTTAGGCCGATCGCCACCAAATTTGGTATCAAGTATCCTTGGTGTCCTACAAACAGTAACGTCGGGTCGGCGATCACGTGAAGCATTGCGTCGTGACGCAATTTGCGTCCACAGACGCAAAACTGGACATCGGAACACTACACGACAGACAAACTCACCGGGGCGAGACGGGGTCGAAGCGCGTAAGCGCTAGTATCATAAAATTTCATGTAACGGCATACCAGCATTTAGACGTGAATAAGACTTTAAAACAATATAGTTGTTTCACAAAGATGCATTAATAGCAGCTAGAGACCATTGGACCTACGATGAAAATATGTGTACCTTTTGTTAATACTCATGAACGTTTAGGGCACTATTTTTCACTGAGTTTGAGTTTTACTGTGTCGTGATAAATTTTGAAGCAAGGGCCTCTCTCTCTCTCTTCTCCTCTCTCTCTCTCTCTCTCTCTCTCTCTCTCTCTTCTCTCTCGTTTGTCCACACACACACACACACACACACACACACACACACACACACACACACATACACACACACACACACACTGACTCACTCACACACACTTTTTTTCAATTCTGATCCTCCATCCTCCCTCTACTCCCCCCACCCCCACCCCCCAACACACACAACCCGCCCGTATCCTCCCATCCTCCCCCCCCCCCCTCCCCACACAGTCCCTCCTCGTCACACGTCTTCAACGCAACCCCTTCACCCTTCCACTCACCACGTTCACATTTCAACTGCTGTTTTCCAATACGTCATCCCCCTCCCCCTCCCCCCTCGCCCCCCCCCCCCCTTCCCACGTCCACTCTTCCTACATCCCGCCACCACCGGCCCCCTTCCGCACCCACACACTCCCTCTTCCTTCTCTCAATCTCACGAGCCAGACTCGTCCTCTTGTGAATCCTCCCCAAAATTAAACTACATCAGCGGATGACACGGAATCGCTAACGATGCAGAACGAGTCACTCGAGCGTGTCATGCATGATGCCACCGGCCAGACGGTGAAAGTTTTTTGTTTTTGTTTTTTCTTAAAATGCCAAGTCTTGAAAATTGCCCCCCTGTCAAAGCCACCGCATGGCGATTTATTTATAGTTTGTCACCAGTGTTTTCTTTTCTTTTTAAAAAAGATATTCTTCCGCCATTTGACTTTTTTCACATTCCTTAACAAAATGTGAGACTATAATTCTGCAGTGATGCTTTGGGTTGGCGCCGCGCGCGCCGCGCCCAACCACACACACACACACACACACACACATACACACCACACACACACACACACACAGAGTCACACACACACACACACACACACACACACACGTTCGCGCACCCTCGCATGCACACACACACACTATGTGACGGTGGACGAGTCAAGACGTGTTACAGCGTTGCTCTCTGTTCGAGTTAAATTAGGCGAAGTTCGGCCAAGGCGATTGTGTTGATTTTTATGTGACTGTTGTGTGTGGCATCTGTGCACTAGGGTGTGCACTCTGATTGTTGTGTAAACAAATATAAGGTCAGTAATTAACGAATTTCTCATGACTATACATAATGAAGAAATCGGAATGAAGAATCGGATTTGCTGAATTGCTGAACTGTAAACGGTGATCACGCAGTGTTGTCCACGTTGGGTCAAAGGTGACCCACGTTGCTTTTTGTGTGCACGTGCAACAGGTTCGTGAGCCTCCAACAGTGTTCTCTCTCCCTCTCTTTAAATAAAAATGAAAAGAAAAGAAAAGAAATCGGTCTACTACAGGCGCCAGAAGAAACAACCAAACTTTCCTCGTCAGCTTGGTTTTACAGATCATATAACGAACAAAAATGTAAAGTAAATAAGCAGGCCCATGGTCCGATGTCTGTGTGTAACACTTTGAATGGAAAGAACTAAAATGAACTTCAAGAACATGATAAATTCCAAAACATGGAACAAATCATCGATGATTAAAGAAAGTAAACTTCATGCCGACGTTAGATTCCCGACAAAAAACGTTTACTTGCTCAGAAAAAGAACTGACAGTATGGAGAAACTCTTTATTTTTATAAATATTCTGCAATTGTAGAAAGTGATGTAAGAATTGAAAGAATAGACTTTGATAAGGAAGACAAAATACTCTCTCTTCCAACATGGATTTGTTACCCCATTCCCACATGTCTCAGTAAATCAGTGTTCGATTATTCGTCCATGATTCCAAGAGGATCACACTGACTTTGTACTTTACCAGAAATGGTTCAGGCACTTTTCTCTGCCAGGGAGCTGATTGTTGGCAGTGGAGTCAAGAAGAATGCGAGGTACTCAAAGTCTTGGTGTCAGATTACTGTCAGTCTGAAGACTTAACATCTTTACAGTGTGGACTGATTCGACATCCTGTTTCCTTCTTACAGAGGTGTTTGACATTATTCATCTCTCTTCGCCCGTTTCAGCACCCGCAGATTTACTGATTCCACTCACCCCCGGGTCATGTCCGGAAATTGAGAGCAGAAATGAAACGAAAAAAGACCTTAATTCTACTGATGTTTATATAAAAGGAAGTGAAAACTCAGAGACAGAACAAACAGAAGTCAAAACAAGCAGCCCTTTGATCACTCGGAAACCGAGCAGTCAACACCAACAGTTCCTCACAGTGACTTTTTCCACAAAGGAAGTGAAATCAAGTACACAACATGTTACTTCAAGTTCAAAACAAAGTGCCAGACGCTGTAAGTCAAGCAAATATGACAGAAGGCGAGTACTTTTCCCTAAACGATTGTATGACAAAACCACCCACCAAAAACTCAAAGGCTAGAAGACAATCAGGACCTTATGGCAATTGAGTTAAGTGATTTTCAAAATACATTGATCTCCCATCTAGAAGACGTCAAAAACATCTATTAAAAAATGAAATTAAGCATCATATCACCCAAAAACTGAAAATCTTCATCAAACAATGGAGGTTGTAAAGGAACATATTCCAAGTTAGAAAGCCAGATAATAACGCTAAGCAAAGAAAACCATTCCTTGAAAACACAAATGGGAACTCTTCAGTCAAAACTTAAACTTATGATGGACAAAGGCCCTACCTCAACAACTTCAACTCAATATGAAGTGCAGCACCCCCACCCAGCTGAAACAACGAGTGAATTTACTCCGGTTATTGAAGATCCTCCAAGTCAAACCGGTGACAAAAACACACATCGAAAGTGAAACAGCAAGTAGCGCTGTAAATTATTCAAAGAGAATGTCAGAAGATAGTGTAATCTCTAAAACAAAACAGTCTAGGAACACACATATCACTAACAACTCCTGTGTCAACTCAAAATCGTTTTTGAAAATTTTAGAGGATGAAAACTGTACCTCTGAAAGACAGGAAATTGGTGAATGCAGTGAAAGCAGTGCTGATACTGGAGATAACAACACTTCCCAACACAGTGTGCGAAATCAAACACCCACACGACAGAGATCCCCTTCGCAGGTGTTTAACGAAATCAGATTCCTGACAACATTTCTTCAGTCCTCATCGGTGATCTGTTTTTAAGGTTTATTGATCCAAGACGGTTGGAACTGAGAAGATCGTGTGTTTAAACTGTCATTCCGGGAATGACAATACAGAACATGATCCCAGTGGCTTCATTCATTGCCGATAAGCTCACCCATGTCCAACACATGATTGTTCATGTTGGGGTCAACGATTGTCCGCTGGCCCAGTGTCTGCTGAGCAGTGGACAGAACTGATTACTCTGTGTAAAAAATCTTTTCCGTCAGCTTGTATCACATTCAGTTCTATCATTCCAGCACGGGGACGCCATGTTCTAAATAATGCGATCTCCCCTCCAACAGAACCTTGCACTCAGCCTGTGATACATCTAAAATTAATTTGATTGATAATCATGACACTTTTATTACAAAAATTGGTGCTCCAAGACTCGCTTTTATACAAAGACCCTGTCCATCTTAGTCTTAACAGAACGGCAAAACTCGCTGTTAATTTTATGAAGTACTTGCCACGTTTCTTCCGTTACAACTCTGGCCAAACATCTGAAGGGGCTTTTCCACCTCGAAGACAACCCAGAAGTAATCAGCAAGTAGAAGAGTTTCAGATGCCTTCCACAACAACACTACATAGTGGCAGGACGACTCTCGTGCCGAATCAAGTCGACCCTCTGGTCACAGTAGCAACGTTCCTGGCGTCCCATCCATCACTTCCATGGCCCACTATCCCCTGCTGCCATCCCGGAGAGGTGGTGGGTCATTCAACGACAGGCGGTATCCAGTTCATCCTGAGGGTCCTGTTCCTGTACGTCCCGTCTCCTGCACTGCAGCAGTTGGACGCCATGGACCAGACCGTTCAGCCTTCCTTCCACAGACTCCCCCAGGACAGAGGCAATCTGTCTGTCCAGGAAACCCATGGAGTCCCTTTTCCTTTGTGCTCCAACCCACCCCATTACCCATTCCAAGGACCTTGGTACCCCTCTTACGTCAAAACCCATACCCCTCTTCCCTGTATCCACCTTCAGTCATGGGTGACCAAACTCATACAGCTACCCCAAACCATCAGCGATTACTCCATGACCCGCGTGTAGCTTGCCACTCCCCAATACCTGGTATCCGAAGGTTTACCGACACAACCGGACATACGCCCTTCAGCTGATGAACATGGCATCACAGCTTTTTAAACAACAGAGACCTCAGTAACTGAGTGCTTGTATTCACATGTGCGCTAATGCGCGCGCGTTTGTGTGTGTGGTGGTTGGGGGAGGGGGGGGGGGGAGGGAGGGAGCGTGTGTACATACGTGTGTGCGTACACGGATGCGCGCACCTGTAACGCCTTTTTCTATTGGAGTGAAAAAATCTCTTTTCCATGACCATCGACAGCGATATATTAAATCGGAATGTTAGTTTGGTGAATGTGTGTTTTTGATATCGGACCTGGGAACTTGTAGTGACTTCTGCCTGGTGACTAATTTTGGACACTTGAATCTTTTTTCTTTTACTCTCCAACCAATGACGGTTATGGATGTCAGTAAAAGTTTCTCATATTTAAAACAATCTGGTGCACGCGATTTAGACGGTTTAGATGTAAAAATACTAAAAGTTTCATGCCCAGTGATCTCTGACACGCTAACTATTTATACAATTTGTGCATAGAGAAACAAACTTTTCCTTTAAAATTTAAGGAAGCTAAAGTTATTCCTCTTCATAAATCTGGTGATACTCAAATCCTTCAAATTATCGACCCGTTTCTATTTTATCTGCTTTATCTAAGCCTATTGAAAAGCACCTGCAAAAATCCCTCTATCTTACCTTACTAAAAATAATTTACTCAATGAAGATCAATCTGGTTTCCGTGAAAATCATTCCTGTCATACAGCCCTCATACAGCTTGTTGATAGCCTTCTATGCAGTTTAAATGAAAACAAATTTACTGGTGTTCTTTTCATAGACTTTGAGAAAGCTTTTGATGTTATAAATCATCCTCTCCTATTGCCCAAATTAGAACTGTATAAATTAACTCCAGAATTCATCAATCTCATGTCTTCTTTTCTATGTAATAGGAAACAAGCAGTAACAGTCAACAACAAAACGTCAAACTTTTTGCCTGTCAAATACGGAGTACCACAAGGCTCTGTATTAGGTCCATTCTGTTTTCTATCTATATCAATGATTTACCTTTTTATGTTAAATGTAAATGCGAAATGTTTGCCGATGATACATTCTCCATTCCAGTGATTCAGACACCCATAGACTAGCAAATAAACTACAAGATAATATTCATAGACTTATTGAATGGACCCAACTGAATCATATGTCCTTAAATGCAAACAAGACCAAATGCATGTATGTATGTGCTCGACAAAAACGGCAAAGAATGAAGTCAAAATTTCAGCCATTGTTTATATCTGACAAACAAATTGAAGAAGTAGATTCACATAAAATGCTAGGGGTAATCATTGATAAGGATCTATCGTGGACCGACCATACGAAGTCACTGGGAAACGTCTTTCAAAAAAAAATACTTCAGCTAGCCAAGATTAAGAATTTCCTTGATACCCATTCTCGTAAGCTTTTCTTCTGTGCTCACATTTATCATTCATTGATTATGCTTCGACATTATGGGACAACTGCAGTGAAACCAACTTAAAAATGATTCATCGAATGTACAAAAGAGCACTAAAATTAGGATTGTTAAAATCAAGCACTCTGACTACAGAAGATTATAAAAAACTTAATATATTAACTTTCCACAACAGACTGTTATTCAATAAGGCAGTATGTATGCATAATGTTATATACGCAATGCTCCTAAAAAGATAAGCGACACGTTCAAAACTAACATCCATAGACACAATCATTTTTTATCTTTTCCTAGACCAAGAAATAATCTTTATAAATCTAGTTTTTTATACTCTGGTGGAAACGTATGGAACAAGTTACCAACACGCTTTAAAAGTATAAACAATAAAATCCAGTTTAAAAATAATTTGAAAAGGTATCTCATGAATGGTTCATAACTTAAATTTTCCCCAACCCTTTGAAATAAGGTTTATGATTTTTCACAGTGTATGCATGTGTATATGTATACCTATGTACATGCTCGCGCATGCGTGTGTGTGCCTCAAAGGAATGGATATGTCAGTGTCGACAATATTCTTTGAATATACATACCGTGCACAATTTGTGAAGACAATGTACATATTGTACATAACCAATCTCTCTCTCTCTCTCCTCTCTCTCTCTTCTCTCTCTCTCTCTCTCTCTCTCTCTCTCTCTCTCTCTCTTTCGTTACTTTCTGGATTTTCCCCTTCTCATTTGTACACTCCCCCCCCCCCCCCCCCCCCCCCCCCCCCCCCCCCCCCCCCCCCCGCCCATCCATTTCTTCTCTGGTTTCTATTTTTCATTGTCTTTGATTTTCATAAATTTCTGTGATTTTTCGTCGTTTCATCTATCTATATATATATTTTTTTAAAAATTTTTTTATGGATGGCTTGATGTAAAAAAAAGCAAATTTATTGCATATTCAATGTTCCATCTGAAAATAAAATTTTGACTTTGACTTTGACTTTGACACACTCACTCACTCACACACACACACACACACACACACACACACACACACACACACACACACACACACACACACACACACACACACACACACACACACACACACACGGCCTACTTGATTGTCCACACTCAGAGACCATTTTCTTTTAACTTCCACAGGTTGTGCTTTAAAAAAAAAAAGACAAGACAGCATTGCTTAAATGGTGAAAGAATTAAAAGCATCTTGCTTTTAGATAAATCTGCGGGTGGTACTAATTCACCTAGAGCAAAGAGGCAACTGAATTACGACACTAAGTCATGATTTGCTAATTCAATCAGGCTGATTTTGTTATACATCTAGAATAGCACAGTCTGTCGGTTGTATAATTTGTTAGAGTAAGGTGACGACCCTCACCTTCTTTTTAAAGGTAATTTCTCTACTGATTTGAGTAATACTCTGCTCCCTCTAGATCATAGAACAAGTCCTAAAGTGTTAATTAATGTTGCGAGTTCTTTGATGGGAAGAAAGAGAAACTACTGTAGTAATCGTGTGGTCTGGCGCTCAGTAATGAACAGTAGGTAAGACTTAATCTAGTTAAGAACGAATCCATCAATATCATCAGTAGATTAGTTTGTTCCTCATCCAAGCTGTGGACAGTGTGTAAAATGTATTGCATTCGTTCTCTCTCCCCTCTCTCTCTCTCTCTCTCTCTCTCCTTCTCTCTCTCTCTCTCTCTCTCTCTTCTCCTTATCTGGATTTTCAAAATGTTTTAAAGACAGGATAATTGATTGTGGATGGCAAAACTGGCATGATCATGTTAATCATAGTGATAGATTCTCACAGTACAGACTCTTTAAGACAACGCATGAGTGAGAACCATATGCCAATGTTAAAATGAATCGATACGTTATGAGCACATTAGCAAAGTTTAGACATGTTGTTTCTGATATCGCTGTCATCGTTTCAGATACTACAACTACGCCGAAGGTGAATTTATATGCCGTTTGTGTTGTTTACCTAAAGAGGATGAAGTTCATTTTTTGTTGTGCTGTCCTGTATTACATGACCTTAGAACCAAACGTATTCAGCCTAAGTATTTTACTGAACCATGTCATTTCAAGGTAATATTACTGTTGTCGTCAAGAAAAGAAAACATTATCTGCAATCTGGCTATGTATATTTATGAAGCACAAAAAGACTGCGTGCTGTTGTGCATTAACTTTATTCGACTTTGTATATTTTCATTGTTACTGTGGACAGGTTTATAATGTGTAATGTCTTAGGCGTAAGTTGCATTGTATGATTGTGTAATGCCCCCCTTCAGTATGGGGCCATGGCTTTAAATCTGAATAAATATTCGTATTCGTATTCTCTCTCTCTCTCTCTTCTCTCTCTCTCTCTCTCTCTCTCTCTCTCTTCTCTCTCTCTCTCTCTCTCTGGGAACACTTTACACACGACGTGATCGTGCGAGTGACTTATTTGCATGCCGTTTGATACCTTCAGTCGCTTCTGTGTTGCTGTGGATCAATTCTTCGCTTTGATCGGAGTATGTTTATTCTGTTTGATTTGTATCTTTAAATTGTCTTCTTTCACTGCCTCTGTTATCTACTTGAAACTTTGTGAACAAACCATCAGTATTAGTTTGTTGATGTTGTGAACAGACCATCAGTGCTAGTTTGTTAATGTTCAAACTGTGAAAATTTCTGTAACGCTGTATTTATTCATCGATTTTTTAAAAAGGGAAACTCCTACAAGTATTATGAAGTTTATCTATATAGCTTAAACTCACACATCTATAGAGCGGTGACAGCAGACGAAAGGTAAAAATACAAATCGACACTTGTTAAAGATCGGTTTTGCCTTTTGACATTTACCAATGTGCGCAGACCAACATAAAGAAAAGCAGGTAAGATTTATAAAATGGCTGATACAAAACAAAGAGATACAAACAGTGAATGGTGAACAAGAAAGAGAACTTTTCCTTCCGAAGGCAAACAATGCAAGGGGCATGACTCCAAAGGTACAAGGACAAAAGAAGGGAGAGGTAGATGCGTTCATATGTCTCGGCTCCACACTCACGAAGGACAGTCGCTGTACGACAGAAGTCAAGGTCAGACTCGCTCTTGCCACATCAGCTATGGCGAGGCTCACAAAGCTGTGGAGAAGCAATAAGATCAGCTTCCCAACAAAACTCAAGCTGTACAAAGCCCTCGTCCTCTCCATCTTCCTGTATGGGTGTGAGAGCTGGACCTTGACGGTAGAGTTGGAGAGAAGGATCCAGGCCTTTGAAATGAAGGCATACAGAAGACTGCTCCACATCTCCTGGACAGAGCATAGAACCCACAACTCTGTTCGAGAACAGGTGACCACACTGGCAGGACCACAGGAACCCTCTTGGTCATTACGGTCAAGAGGAAAAAGCTGATGTGGTTTGGCCACGTGACACGACACGACTCGCTGGCAAAGACAATCCTGCAAG
>CM031625.1:53927274-53999774 GCA_018398815.1 Conus ventricosus
TTGATTATTTGCTTATTGTTTATGTATTTATTTTGTGGTTGACACGGTCATGTCTTTTGTTGTTGTTGTTGTTGTTGTTGTTGTTGTTGTTGTTGTTGTTTTAATGTTTGGTTATCATACACCAGCTGGCCACACAGCCTCATCAGGGCTGTCAACATGTAGGGAGCAGGGGGAGTGGGGAGGGTGTGGGGATGTGGCAGGAGTTTACATCCTTTATTATCAACACAGACCCTCGCTCTGCTCTATGTGCCCAGTAAACACTCCAGTCACAGCACTGAAATTGTCTCAGGACACCCGCTTCTGACCATTTTTAATTAATTTCCCTTAAAATCCTATATCCGACAATGACTTTATTTTTGTACAGCGAAATAAAGCTATCTTTCATCTTTTTGATCATAAATGTTTTAAAAGTCAAGATAATTATTTTGTTGTTGTTTGATTGAGTTGAAAATGACATACTTTGAAGAAAGAGCACTGATTCAGTGCTTGAAGACGCCAACAGATTGGCTGCTTTCTCTTAAAATTAACCAATGAACTTGACTGTTAGTAGCCTGCTAACTGGTATGATATGACGTAGGAAGGACTGTATTTGTATGCTGACACCCACTGGTTAACAATTCTCTAGAACATTCGGTCATATTTATTTTTAGAAGGCCGTCGCTATCATTCTCGCGACGTGTCCTGAGTGACTGACTGCTTGCCACGCGTAGTTTCGCCACACGTCGCCGAGTGGTAAGTCGGGCGCCGCGATCATTCTCGCGGCATGTTGCGAAAAAGTTAAAAGCAGCAATAAAGACAAAAAGGATGAACAAACAAGAAAAGAATCATAGCCATTGCAGAACTTAAAAGAAGATAAGACAAGGCAGTGCTCAGAGTAACAGATATTTCTCTTGTGAATATCAATGACAGACCTCAATAACAAATGTAAAAAAAATGAAGGGGCTTTGAAGAAATACTGATTCTCTAAGAGATTGATTACCAAGCAGATGACGGGCATTCTCAATACAACACCCATCATTCTGTCCCTCATCCTTCTCACTAAAACCACTCACCACCACCCCCACCACCCACCCACCCCCCCCCCCACACACACACACACTTCTAACCACTACCACGCTCTTCAGCCCCTATCACACTTCCCATCCAACATCTTTCCTTAATTCATAAATCACGTGAGTCAGCTTAGCTAGATCAGAGAGCATCTATCGTCTCAGCACCTGGATAAGACAAGGGTTAATATTGAGAGTGTCAGGCATTACCTTCATAAATATATATTTTTTTTTAATGAGACCCAGTAACAAATGCAGAAATTTGAAATTGGCTTTGAAAAAAATAACTACAGATCTCAAAAAAGAGATGGATGACTAAAATGACTGCACAGATGACAAGCTTTCTCAATATTTCATCAACCAGACCATCCTCCATTCCTCCCATTACATTCCTCACAACCCCTATCCCCAGTCTCCCATCCCCTTCCCGCCACTTCCACCCAACTGAACCTCCATCCCACTTACCATCAATCCTTTCTCTCCATCCTTAATCACACACTTCTCCTAAATTAGATTGGACAGCATCCATCATAACACGCACCCATCTCAACAAGAAAAACAACCTTTTTTTCCCCCTTTCGTCCCCTTTCCAGACACTTGAACAGCGCATCACATACACCACTATAAAAAAAACAACAAGAAGATCAGATCAAATCAATAAGGAGGGAACGTTTCTTGAACGTTTGATGAGCATTGTTAAATGGGCGGGAACCATCCACAAACAGGAATGGGCAGCGAAGCGGTGCAAGCCCTAGATGAAATGGGGCGCTCACTCAGAAGTAACATATCCACACATTTATAGCGTCTGGCTGGAGGGGCATCAGGGCGTGAGATGTACAGACGATTGGACAACGTCTACGTCCTCTATAGCGGGTCGTTAGCGGTAGTCTAAGTTATGTCAGCCGTAAACGTCACGTCAGCACTGCATACCTTGCTTCTAGCAGGATTAGGAATTATATTGCTGCTTTGGTTAAGATTGTTTGTTTTTCTTATTTCCCAGAAACTTGAAACTATTTTTTAGTGGTTAAAATGTTGCAAATGTTGATGTCCATCATGAGAAACGTGTTTTTTTTCTAATTTATGAAATGAAAAAAATCAAAACTGATAAATCTTTTGTACTGAAATGAAATCAATCAAAAATTTACTGGCACACTGGAGTGTGTGCTAACTGTGGATGCAGATTATGTTTAAGAAAACATGCATTCGTGGCTGGCAAATATCTTAAAGCATGCTGAGGGCACAAACACACACACACACACCACACACACCTCCTCTCTCTCTCCTCATCATCCTCTCTCTCTCTCTCTCTCTCTCTCTCTCTCTCTCTCTCTCTCTCTCTCCTGCACGCATGCACACATACATTCCCGCATATATATTCACACACACACACACACACACACACACACACTTGCACGCATGCTCGCATGCACGCACGCACGCGCACACACACACACACACACACACACACACACACACACACACACACACACACACACACACACACACACACACACAAGAAAACAAAAGACAACTACCACAGGTTATGAAATCGATCATGTAATCAGCTGTTTAATTGCTTCGTGAAAATTGGAACAAATTGGCATCCAGATATATCATTCACTTGATGGAAAGGGAGGGGTTAAGGTATTGCCAGCACATCCCATTTGAAATGTTCAGTTGCCAGCCATATTAAAACAAATACCAGGCGCCACTGAACACCACCAAAGTGAATTGGCAGCAGTGCTGTGTCTCCTCCGGTGGGCTGCCTCTTGACGACTTGACATTGACTGCTCCCTGTGGATGGCTGGCGTTGGGGCTGCGGCGGACTGACCAGGCTGTGGCTGCGGACGGGGTGTCAGAAAGAGCAGCGTGGGTGCACTGCCACTGAGGTGGCACAGAAGATGGAACAGCAAAACAAAAAAACAGATTATTGAAAGCAACAGCAGCAGACGCATTTTTTTTTCAACTTCATGATACAATAGCAAGTATTGGTACTTTTGCTTTTGTCATTTGAATTGTCGTTACTATTGTTGCTGTTGTGGAATTTGGTATTGCTGCTGCCATTTCAGCTGCTACTGCTATTACTGTTTTTATAGATAACACAAGAATGAAAATAGTGACGATGATGGTGATAGCTGTGGTAATGATGATGATGAGCATGTTGAAGATGATGAATGGATGATGATACTGATAATGATGATAGCAATGATGATGGCAATGACAAAGTGGATGACAATGCTAAATAGAAATACCAAGAATAATCCTCTATATTGTTGAAAGTTTTTGTACATAATGCAGTTGCAGTGGATATTCAAATAGGTAAACAAACAACGCCATAAATTCATAATGAATAAGTGAAATAATAAATGAATATAATGAACAATGAAAATCAGTCAATAGAATTAGTAATCAAAGAAGTTTATGAATACATTATAAGTAACCGAAATGATGAATAAACATACAATTTCAAAAGAGTTGGATGACTGAACAAATGGCAAGATTCTTCTATACTTCATCGACCAAACCATACTCCATTTTCCCCATCACATCCCTCATGCCCCTATCTCCCATCCCCTTTCCACAACTTCCACCAAACTTAACTTCCATCCCACTTCCCACCAACCCCTTTCCATCTCTCCTAAATCGCACAATTCAGTGTAACTAGATTGCAGCACATTGATTATCTCCTTCACCCATCCCTACCAAGAAAGCAAACATCACGTCACAAAACCCACAATGAATGATAGGGAAGATCAGATCAAATCACACACAGAGGTGTAAACGTTTCTTACAGATGAGCATTGTTAAATCAGCAAGAAACATCCACAGACAGGAATGGGCAGTGAAGCGGTGTGAGTGCGATATGAAATGAGGCGCTCACTCAGAAGTAACATGTCGACACATTTATAGCGTCTGGCTGGAGGGCCATCAAGGCGTGAGTTGTACACAAGATTGGACAACGTCTACATCCTCAATAGGGGGTTGTTAGTCTTGATATAAGACATATCGGCCGTAAACGTCATGTTAGGAGCGCTTGCCTCCCTCCTTAGAGACTAGGAATTAATATTTCTATGGGATGTGCTGCAATGCTTCAGATCGTCTGGGAAAGGGGTGGTGGTCTTCAGAAACTGGTGACTATATTCAGTAAGGAAATGTGTCTAGCTTGGGAAACTTATTTACAATTGATGAAATACAGCAATGAAATTAGAATAAAATTAACAGTTACACTGCAATTTGTGATAACTATACATGCAATATATGTTCAAAAAGAAATGTGAATATTTGGCTGCTAAATATATTAAAACATGTTGACATGCACATGTTCTTGTGGATTCACACACATGCACACAAACACATTTGCGCATGCACACACACACACACACACACACACAACACACACACACACACACAACACACACACCCCCCACACACACATGCACATGCACACACACACACACACACACACACACACACACACACACACACAGCGCGCACCACACACACACACACACACACAACAACACACACACACACACACACCACACCACACACACACACACACACACACACACATGTACCTACACACATTCGTTTGTATCACTAAAAAGATTTAATGTTTTCCATGAAATAACGTTACATCATAGACAGCAGTCAATTGTTTAACAAAGATTTAACAACGTTGATATTAGTGAAGAAAATGTGAAATAGTTTTGCTAGGCAGACATTTGATCTGGATCTGTAATAAAATGAAATGGATTTGTCCTTCAGCACAGTTCATCTTCCCACCATGCTTCCTTCAAGTGCATTCATTAGTCGTAGTGTAATCTGGTGGACAAACCATCCTACGAACGCATGGACGCAATTCAAGACAAAATCTCATGGTAAAGTACTAACAACACACAATACGCCAAGTAAGCAATGATGCCAGGCACGCACCAACTAAAAGAACAGCAACACCAAACT
Source organism: Conus ventricosus (assembly GCA_018398815.1). NCBI lineage: Eukaryota > Metazoa > Mollusca > Gastropoda > Neogastropoda > Conidae > Conus > Conus ventricosus. The sequence continues at coordinate 53,932,287 of CM031625.1, forward strand.
CATCAACATCCATGAAAACAAGTAAAAAATCAACATCATACCTGAACTAAAAGTTCAAATTATTACTATTTCGTGATTGATACAGTCATGTCTTTTTTTTCCAAATGGTTTATTATTTTAGTCCAGCTGGCTGTTAACATATGGCGTGGGGTGGAGAGGGGGGAGGACAGGTGGTAGGAATTTCCATCCCAAATTTCAACAATAACGACAGAAAAGATGAACAAACAACAACAACAATTACAGCTATCGCAGCTAAAGTATAACACTTAAAAGGAGATAAGACAAGCCTGCACTCAGAGCCACAGACAGTCCTCTCGTGAGTATCATAACAGACAACCCTAAAAAACAAATGTAAAAAAACAAATTGAATGGACTTTGGAGAAATACTTTTTTGTGACCTTTAATAATAATAAATTAATGATTTCTTAATAAGCGCTTAATCAAACGAATTTCTCTAAGCGCTTTACAAAGTCATACTACATTCACCCTTCTCATATACAATAGTACACCCTACACCTAGCTACAAATACTATTACTACAATAACAACAAATCCTAATCCTACGAGTGTGACATTCACGTATTTTTCAAGTATCACTGCAAACACTTAATCCTATAACGTTCAGTCATACAACAAATACATGTAATGGAGAACATACACATACACTACATTTGAAAGGCCCAGACGGCTATGAGTTGGTTGTTCCCCCCCCCCCCCCCCCCCCCCCACAGCATTGATAATTATGAGAAAATAGATGGGTTTTAAGTTTCGACTTGAAAAGGGACTAATCGTTCTTTAGAAAGAAATGTGGCATTGTGTGTAATACAAAAATCGATACCCAGGGTATAGTACATTTAAAGCATTGCACAAAATGAAATAGACTTAAATATTTCTTTATTGTTCAGATTTGTGCCATCTATCGAGATCTAAACTCTTTCTCACTCTCTTTCTCTCTCTCTCTCTCTCTCTCTCTCTCTCTCTCTCTCTTCGCTCTCTCTCTCTCTCTCTCTCACCACACACACACACCACACACACACCACACACACACACCACACACTCACAACACCACACACACACACCAACTGTAGAGGAGGAACGATGAGGGGGGCGGGGGGGGGGAGGGGAGAACGACGGCTAGTCTCTACTTCAGCCCCTTCCATTTAAAATTCATTACAACTTCCGTACAAATCAACATCAATGTTGATGAGGTGGATTTAATCAGAAAAACTGAACATAGACAAAGGCTTGGCTAAACCTCATCTTTTCCTTGTTATTTACCTATTTCAAAATATTTTTCTGAGTACATGATGTCACGGTGCAAGAATTAAGGTATAACGAGAGGGGAGAGATGAGCAGAGGGGGGGGGGGAGAGAGGCGGGCAGAGAGAGAGAGAGAGAGAGAGAGAGAGAGAAGACAGTGAGAGAGAGACGAGCGAGAGAGAGTGAGAGAGAGAAGGAGAGGAGAGAGAGAGGACGGGTTGCATGACGGAAGAATGCTGAATAGGTAGGTAGAGAGATATTATAGTTAGACATACAGATAAGACAACAAAGGAGGGCCTATGGTCAAAATGGTCAGTGCAGAGACAGAGAGAGAGAGAGAGATTTATTGGATTGATGGATGGCTGGATGAATGGATGGCATGGATGGATGGCTGGGATAGATAGATCTCCTGGCCTGTAACTGAAGTAAAACCACACTGAACAAAATACTGGCTATGCTCGTGTCTTTAGATGGACGGAGCTAACCATTCTAGGAAAGAAAGAGTAGTTTATGTTTGAAAAGTGGCTATTTTTCATTCGTATAAATGTTTTTGTTTTTATGCATCGTTTGGCTGTGGTAACGTTGCTAGACCCGTTTTTCTCTTTCTCTGCGTCTACCCGGTCTACGTCATTTTGTTCCAATACTACCAATACTAATTATTCTTTTTTTATTTAATTAGCTCCTTAGACAATGTTGCCTATAGCCAGTGAGGCTTTGTAAAGAAAACCTCAAGAGGTACTCTGTGGAAGGGTTGATTTTTTTTTTTTAAATGGTTGTATACTAGGGTATTTATTTATGTAAATATGCATATATCCGATGTGGGGTTTTTGAAAGTGGATGATATGTTGAGTGTTGAAAGGGGTTTTTATTTTAATAAGTGTTTAATATCATTGGCCCTCAGCAAAAGACGTTTAAATATAAGCACTGAATGAAACTGGGAATGGGGAGGGAGGGAGGGGGGGGGGGAGAATGACATAGAGATGGAGAGGGGAAGCAGGCAGGTAAAGAGTGGAAGAGAGCGGTGGCGGGAGGGTTGAGAAAGGAAGGCGAGAAAACGTGGGTGCAGCGAAGGAAGCGGGTCAACTATCGAAATGTGTTACGCGTCTCGGTGGCCGGGAACCAAGCAGACAGGTTTGGTGGAGCGAGAAGAGGGCATGCATGGCATGTAAGGGGGTTGCTGATGAGCCGGGGCGCTCACTCAGAACTAACATATCGACACATTTACAGCGTCTGGGTGGACAGTCATTCACGCCGTTCGAGAGACGCAATGAGATTGCGCATCGCTCCTCAGTCACTTGAGAAAATGAGGAGGAGTTAGAGGTTTTGACCTGGTTAGCAAGTTTCGCTCATAAAGTACAATGCTGTGTAGCCTTGAGGGACAATGACGTGTACGGATGGGCACAGAAGTATGTATGCTGAGACTGGAAATAGACAAAATGTTGCGGATGTTTGGCATCTGTAATTTCCCTTGTTTAGAGGGGTGATGGGGGGGGAGGGGGGGGGGGGATAGGAACACTGCAAGAACTTAGGAAAAAGGCAAAGGGCGGTTTATTTTAAGCAGTCAGAATTGGTGTTTAAGTGTGGTTGTTTGTCACAGTTTGGACTCTGTCACAAATGTGTATGGGCTTGTTGAACATTTATGTTGAGACAGGAAATTTAAACACCACGTACGGTGGCAGAGAAAGAGAGACAAGACAAGACAAGACAAGAAAAATTCTTTATATACGATGGATAATGGATAGCCCTAACGTGCTTTTTTACATCCAGTTCGCCTGAGTAGGGGACTGCAAACATGCAGTGAAATCCATATTCCCATACGCCCCTCCAGCAAGCAGCAAAGCGGTCATGTATCATAGAGGAACATCACATGAAAATAGAAGATAAATGAAAACAAAACAAAAATAAGAATTATACTAAACAAAACACCAACAAAAAAATAATAAAATCAAAAAAAAAATTTAAAAAATATAAATGAGAATTAATAATAATGAAGAGGAAGGAGAGAGCGGGGGTAGGGAGTGAGGGGGCTGGGAGGAAACCATATGTAAGTGTACTACAACGTACAAGATTGGCATGTATGAAAACTGGACAGTGAAGTGAATATGACAAAGTGCGTACATATTTTGAACACACAATACACGCACGTTTGCCGACAGAGAGAGAGAGGGGCGAGAGAGAGAGAGAGAGAGAGGAGATGAGAAGGCGAGAGGAGAGACGGAGAGACGAGACGGAGAGAGAGAGAGCGGGAGGAGAGAGAGCAAGGACACCAATGCATTCATTTTTCGCAGGCATGAAAATAGTAGAAACGTATTAAACAAAGTGAGGATGACTTGGGGGGGAGGGGGCGGGGAGGGGGAGAAAAAAGAGAGAGAGGAGAGATGAGAGAGCGAGAGGAGCAGAGAGAGAGAGGAGAGAGGAGAGGAAGAGGAGAGAGTGGCTGAGGGAGAGGGGGAACAGCATGAGATGTAATGAGTGAAATGGTACTGTACTAAAACGTACAATAACTTAGCCTGTATAAAATCAGACAGATTTAAATGAACATGACAAAAATACTGTACGGACTTCGGAACATACACGCACACATGCACAGACAGAGAGGAGAGAGAGAGGAAGACGAGAGAGAGACGAGACGAGGAGACGAGAGAGGAGAGAGTGAGAGAGAGAGAGAGAGAGTGAAAAAAAGGGGACAAACATATAATCTTTTTCATTAAGATTATATCCATATGCACTCTTATGTCAACCACACACACAACATATGCATACACACACACAACACACACCACACACACACACACACTATATATATATTTTATATATATATATTTTATATTTATATATATATATATATATCTATAATATAATATATAATATATATATAGGTATAATATAGCATAATATTTACTATATACATACCTCCTTAATATACATTACACACTTACATGTACATACATACATACACGCACAACCTCTCATGCGCGCACGTACCATATATATATACACACATACATACTTACATACAAACATAAAACATACATAACACACACTGGTGATATATATAATTATATATATATATATCAGATACTTGATACATGAAAATATAAGAAGGAAAAAAATTTAGAAAAGACCAAAATTGGTTAGAATACATGAAAAGGGATGATTTATGCGTTTGAGATTACTTGGTATTACTTATGCGTTTTTTTATTTAATTTTTATTGATGTTTCTTTTTTATTATTTTTTTTTACCGCCAGAAGTTGGGTAGGTAGTGTTTTTGTAGTTGTGGTTACAATGGATTTGTTTTGATGTATCTGGAAGGGAGTTCCACAAAGAGGTTCCCGAGTACGTTTGACTTTAATTTAAATAGGTCAATTCATGGGATTGGGATATGGAGAGTTTGTGGGAGTTTCTCCACGACGAGACTTATGAGAATCGTCTCATTAAAGTTGTTGGAGCATTCCCGCTGTCAGAATCTTGTGCTTCATTAGCCTTTGTTGTATTTTGGGTCTATGGCTGAATGGAAGAATGTGAAGATGTTTATAATCAGAGCTTTCGACGGCTAGTTTTCTTCAGAAGGATTAGTTTGAGCGCTCTTTATGTAGGCTGGAGACAATGGTTTTAGTGTGTTTGCACTTTTGCAGAAACCCATATAGTCGATGCATAATTCAACTTGAGACTGACTATGAGAGGGAAAAAAAGTTTTCGTGAATGAAGGTCAAGGAAAGTGTTCGTTTGATTTTGGTGAGCTGATAGACTTTTCTATGGAGAGTGTCACACTTCACTCTTGGCATACCCGCATCATGACAGCATTTACTCCAAACGCACCACGCAATCTTTTCAATCACCCAAAAGGAAAGCACTTACCGAATGTTTTGTCTTCTCCCCCTCTCTTCAGGGAAAAACACTTTCTATCACCAACAACAACTTGATATATTACCCAGATGTTACACTGTATCTCTCATCCGCACTGAGTGACAAATAATCCGCACACATGTACTCTCTCACACCCGCGAGCAAATAATCTTCACACAGTATCTCTCTTTACATGAGAGATAAAATAGTCTTCACACTTGTATCTCTCTTTACACTGAGAGATAAAATAGTCTTACACTTGTATCTCTCTTTACACTGAGAGATAAAATAATCCTAGTTCCGCTTCTTTAAAGCTATGGCCTTCACATTCCGTTTATCCCAAAATTCCGGACTGGAGAATTACATAACTCCGTAATCACTGAGGACCTGCGCTCAAGAAAAAGCTCCCCTGCTTTTCTAATACCCTGTCTCTCTGAGACAATTTACTGCCCCCTCGAATTCTCCGTCCTGGAGATTACGAGTCTCGACTTTCTTCTGGAGTTCTTCTGATTCCGCGAAAGACGGTTCAATCCTCTCCCTGGAGGTGGTACTTGCTCGGGGCTGAAACTACGGTGTTGTTCCCCACACATGGCCAATCTTCAAAACCACCCACGTGGTGAAAGTGGAAGGGTGAAGGGCGAGGGTAAAGGCGTGAAGGGTGAAGGGAGAAGGGTGATGGGCTGGTATTGATTGGTCAGCAACGAGGACCATCCGTCCTGACAGTTCGAGGCTTAGGCCATCTGCTGGGTTAAAACTGACTCTTTCCCCCCTTCTCCTAGTGAGTGCATATCAGTGTTCAAAAACACATGACCAGCACCTTCCTTACCAGCCCTTGTTTAAACTTATCACTCTGTGGTCACTTTCACCCAATGACCAATTCGTTTCTGGCATGAGTCATACTCAACAATTATTGTGGGGAACCGCCCGCTTTACACTAGGCAAGCCAATGAATATTCTCCTTTAATTGTGGCACGTGGGAAATGATTCATATCATAACTAATGTGTTGGAGGTCACATGGGCCTTTTGAATGTGAGGCTACGTACATGACACCCCATCCTGGGATGATAAACATTTTCTCCAGAAAATTTTTTTAAAGATATACAACTTCACTTAAACAATCTTCCGCATGCTCTCAAAATGTGTAACCATCGCACATGATTACCAAATTAATAATCAACGTATAGAATCAATCACCATTGATCCACATAAATAGCATATTCAACTTTCTATCTTTCTAAAAAAAAAACAGTATAATTAATTCCCATATTCCACAAGATACATTTCACAATTTACATGGATGAAAACAATTAGAGGATATCAAACAATTCAAAGCACTCAGTGTGTTCTAATTAAGATGTGAAGCACATTTTCCTGATCTTTTGTCTCACATCTATGTTTCAAAACCCTCATGAAAATGAGAATATTTCAAGTGTAAATGTTTCTCAACTAGACATGTAAAACAAAATAACATAGTTTAACATAATTTCTTTTTCCCAAGTAATGTGTTTTAGTCCATTGGAAAAGGTCACATGCTTTCCATTGTTGACAACGACAAATGAAAACAATTGGTTTGTCTCATTGCACAATCCCAAAACATGTATATAAACATTTCTGAAGAGTTATTTGCTCGATCACACATACATTATAGATCTTCTTCAACAAAGCAAATTAGACCATTATATAGTACTTGATTTTTTCATTGTTTACCAAGAATAATATGTATTACAATCACATCATGTAGTTGTTTGCTTGCATAAAACATATAGTCACTTCCATAAGCAAATTATGCTAAATACCTCTTATTTAAAACAGTCAATAGCATACATGCACTCGTCAAAAGTGATCACACCGTATCATTACGAAAGAAAAAACAGGAATAGTCTTTCCTTGAAGACAGTTACATATGTCCATGAATATTTCCAGCACGTGACAAATAAATCTGCCTGACATTTTGTGGTCCAGGCACTGGTTCAATGGTAAATTGAATTCCTTTAGTCAAGTTACTTCACAAAAAATTTTCCCATCTGAGAGCTGACACAGAAGTTCTTCAAGTCTGGAATAGGCTCGAACATCGAACACGGATCTTATTTACTTTTCTGTAATCGATGCTGAAACGCACCGATTCATCAGGTTTGTCCACCAATACAACTGGTGAGCTGTACGGAGACGTAGAAGGTTCTATCACCTTTATCCAGCATTACCATGATTTCTCTCTCAACCACTTTTTTTTGCCAAATGGAGAGGGGGTTTATGGTCTGGTTCGCACTTTGGTATTCAGAAGTTACTGAATATATGGGGGGTTCAATACCAGTTATGTACTGGGGTCCGTCAAACATCCTGAAGTCTCTTCAAATGTCTTTGAGCTGTTTGTTTGAGTAGTAGACAATCATTCGCAGAAACCCACATCCTATAGGTTTCACCTTTGTAGACAGAATAGGAGGGGTACAACATTCATCTGCACTGGTAGATGTTAACACTCATACATTTGCTGTTTCATAACTTTGATCTGTCCCTGTACGTTACATGGGGTACAAATTTCATCACTGATAATGTCTGTTATGTTGACAGCAGTTACTGAACAGGACATATCCACTCAACTGACTGGTTGTGGCAACATTTGTCGTCTAACATACTTCTTCAACATGTTCCATGAAATACCTTCTCTGTGTTTGCCATTTTGCTTTATAAATTTACTTCTGAAAGTTTTTCACCACCTGAAAAGACCCGTCCCACTACACGAAGCTTGTTATGTTCATCAGTGAGTAATACTAGGGTCTTTATCCCAACACTGAAGGAACGTGCCTTTGCTTTTCTGTCTGCAAAGCCCTTGTACACATCAGTTTTCCTATCAGCTGCCTGTTGAGCAAGCTCACATGCATCCTTCAAACGTTATGCAGTTCTCAAACGTATTGGTAATCAGTTTTACTGTCAGATTGTCGTCTTTTCCGTCCTATTGTGGTCATCAAATAGATCCAAAGGTCACTTGGTGAGTGTCCAAAGAAGCTCAAATGTGAGAATCCCTGCGTTTCGTTCGGCATTTCCTTGTATGCAAAAAGCCAAGCGGTACGAAAACGATCCCATTCCGGGGCTTTGCTTGCAACCTTTCTCAACATGGACTTTAACGTTCCATTGAAACGTTAACCATGCCATTCGATTGGGATGAGATGGCGTGGTTGAAATGGAAGAGGGTGACAAAAGTCTGTAAATTTCTTCATGAGATCAGAAATGAATTGCGTTCCCACATATCCGAGAGAATTTCGTCTGGAGCCCACTTTGGAAAAATTGCAAGTAAGGCTTCAGCGAACAGTACTGGTACTAATTTTCTTCAGTGGAATCGCTTCGGATACCTTGTTGCTGGTATCACCAAAGTCAAGATATAGCGATATCCCGAGAAGACACGTGTAGCGGTCCAACAAGCTTCAATAGCTACTTCCCGAAATGGGAAGGAAATGTGGGCATTTGTGCAAAGGTGCACATGGGACGCGACCTTCTTGAGATGTCTTTTGGCAGATTATCACATGAGCGGCAGTATTCGTACTTCCTTTGTGACACTGGCCAATAAAAGAATCAAGAACTCTCTTTAATGTTCTTTTGATTCGCAGTGACAGCGAAGCGACAATGCATCTTCGAGCCGTGTGCAGCACTGTTTTCTAAGTGGTTTTTGGACCACAAACTTGTTGTTGTCCTGTCCAGGTACACACTGTAGAGAATGTCAGAGTTTCCAGTATGTACGTGGGTTAGTCCGTTGGTACGTCAGTGACAGTCTGTTTAGCGCAGAAATAGATTGTCGTCAGCGTCTAGTCTTTTCCCTGCATTTCTTTTAAATCATCTGGGGTAATCTGGGTTCATCCGTTTTGGAGACCTTTTAGCGGCTTTGTAAGCCTTTCCCTGCTCTATGACGTTTGATCTTAGTACTCACAAGACAAGGACAAACGATCTCAAGCCACCATGTAAATGTGGCGACACCTAGGCAAATTGACCAAGATCAAGTCGCTGACGGGGTTATCCATAAACACAGGCGGTAGAAAAGCCGGAGTAGTACGGTGTGTCGACTGAAATTTGCCAGCGGAAACGTTTCCATCTTGCCTCCAAAGAATACACTATTGGACAGTAGTGTTGAGATACTGGTTTGAAGGACGAAAGATTTCCGTCCACCAGCAGTAGTGCACCCCAGTGTCTCGCAAACGAAGCCTGCAAACCATTGATAGCTTCCGTTTTCTAACACCAGTCCATCAACAGATTTGATCTGGTGCCAAACAGGGCTTCTTCACAATAGTGGAGACTAATGCGGTTTTGGAATCATTTGTTTGAAAGGGCAATTTTTCCTCTAATGGAAACTTGCCATCACAAAAGAAACCTCGCATTGGTCTGATCGGCAGCCGACTGATTTTGTGAACTTTTCTGTTTCGGTCCACGGAACTGGCCAAAAGGTCTACGTTGAGTGGTCGTTTGTCCACGACCTCGGACGTTTGCTGAGGAGTAACGGGTCTTTCGGCGGTGAGTACCTGGTATTGGACAGTCAGCGCCGGACACGATCCCTGTCGTTTCCTAGGATTGGTATATCCTTGAGGACTCAACAATGACCACGTTTCCTTTCTGTAACTTACCTTTCTGATGGGGATAGTACATGAGCATGAGACTCAAAGACGGGAAAATTCTCCTTGTCTAGCCACGCCTTATTCTGGTGATGAGCGCACAATACTGATCTGCCATCTGACACATTTCTCCACGTTTTCAAATTGTCTTTCTTGAAGGAAGTGGCCAGTCTTTGCTCACGCTCTGGAAGTTTGTTCTCTAAGAAAGGAGATCTCGCAGTGGCCTGAAAAGTTTTGTTCGTTTTAGAGAAAATCGATCATCGATCCAACACAAGACTCATACGGATCAGAAACGACGGAAAACGATTTCCTTTTTCAGGGCGCAACAGAACGGAAACGTCCGTGACAAAGTAGCAGAACCATTGAAATTTCTTGAGGAGTTTTCTTCTTTAATGAATCCCAAGTTAAAACTTTTGTTTCGCTGCAAGTGAGTGGTCCCTGTCCCACGCGTTACCCTTCAAACACGACGCAATATACAAATATCCCCTTTCCTTTGGCCAACCACTGACGCTTGCGATGTTTCACCCCGGACCCAAGAAAACTATCTATGTCATCCGTTTTTTTATCAAAAGGCCGGAGACTTTTGGAATTATGCCGCTTTTAGGTTGACGGCATGGCTGCGGAACCGACTGGTGAGAACTGTTGGAGGTTCTTTGATGCCTGTATTTTTTAATCTCAGCATCGGTCTTTAATTCTAACTGTTTCAACTTAAATCCCTCTGTAGTCTATTTTTTCTTCAAGCTTCCCTCTGTAGTCTATTTTCTTCAGCTTCTGCTTCCTCTGTAATTATTTTCTTCAATTTCAGCTACCCTCTGTAACTTTTTTCTTCAGTTTAGCTTCCCACTCTGTATTCTTTTTTCTTCAGCTTCCTCTGTAGGTTACTTTCTTCAACTTCCCTCTGTAGTCTTTTTCTTCCATCTCTTGTTTCCTAAGATGTTCTTCACTTTCTCGTTTCCGTTTATTTTCTTCTCTCTCTTTAGCCTGTCGCCTATCTATGCATTGTGGCACATAGTCTGGTAAGTTTTTCTCCATCAAAACCCAAGCGTCCGCTTGTTGAACTATTTATCAAAATCATCCATAATGATCGTCAGATATAAACACCAACAATCTCGAAAGTATGAATAAAAATAAGGCGATATATGATGATTATTATGTTTCACAAACCCGTAATTTTAGTATATACAAATACGAATTCAATTTCCGGTGTAACACAAACAACCAGCTTATTAAACAGGGTAAATATGAATCCCCAAGGAATGTTATTTTCCAAAATAATTTGCAAACTGTTATCAATTTGGAATTTACAAAACAAAGGAAGTGTAATAAACCTGGTTTCCTAAGAAAGAACAAAAAAATAAACCAATAAAGTTTTCTGAACATAAATTCTTGATAAAGTTTTAGTTTCCAAATGTTTCTTGTTTCAGTTCTTTCTTCTTATTAATTTCAAAACGAAATTTACAAACAAATGTACCGCTTATACAAAAAATGAATATAACTTTACAAAACAACAGGAATCACCCACAATTAAAAAGAGGGGAAGAGACACCAAACTAGCGGTAATCCTACCGAATAGATGAAAATGTTGAAAAAGAAAATAGATAGGAGGCCTATTGAGGAGAAGGTTTAAGAAGATTTTGAAAAAGGGGTTGAAAAGGAAATGAAAGGATACACAGGACGAACAGTAAGGAGGAAATCAAGAAGCAAAAGACGCCACTGACAGCACCCTAGTGGTCACTGTCTCCGTGGAAACTGGAGAGGGAAAAAAATAGATTCATGCACATTTCTCTACAACCCACACACTACAGTATATAACGTACAAAATACTAAACAATCAAATCAATAGTCACATTACCCCCAAACCTAACGAAAATCTCGCACCACAACCAGAAAAAAAAATGATCAAATAAGGGGAATTTAAAAAGTGTTTATTTGGGCAGATCGGTAAATCACTCCACACCTACACTACTAGCGTGACGAGGATAAGTTGATCCCACACTCTGAGGGGCAAGGGGAAAAATTCAAAATGAAACAATAGGAAAGCGAAACGAAATAGATATTTATCAGAAGGAAAGGACTATAGACTCCCCAACGCCATGTCCCTGCTAACGCAGGAAAGAGGTTGGGGCTAATCAGTCCTGGGAAAGGGGACAAAAATTCTAATCCTCTAGGGGAAGGTCAGGCGATTCTCAACGCCCTGCCCCTTGCTGCCAGGTACCGAGCAGAGGTGTTGGGCTATCGGTCCTGGAGGTGGGGAAAGGGTCAAAAGAATCCTACCAAAAAAAAAACTTAAGAGTAGAGCCAACCAAAGAAAATGTCAACCACCTTAAACATATAGAAATAGAAAAAAACAACAACAAATGCAAATATTATTACACATAAATAATAAACTTTCTCTTTTTTCTAGCCTCAATCTTGAGGGCCCCACGCCCCATATTTTTTTTTTCTTCCTCAAACCATGAGGGTACTAATAGAAACCTTTTTTTATTTTCTTCCTCAAACCCTTGAGGGTACAAATTATATATCTTTTTTTAAACCCCAGGGCACAAATAGAAATCTTTCTTTTTTTTTTTTTTCGGAGAAACAAACGGCAGCTACGCGATGAGCTGGAGTATTTCGGGGTCACCCTGCACACTGTACTCTTGCATACCCCGCATTCATGTCAGAATTTACTCCATACGCAACGCAATCATTCCAATTCACCAAAAGGAGCCCTACCTCGAATGTTTTTCTTCTCCCCCTCTCCTTCAGGGAAAACACTTTATAATCCACACACAACAACTTGAAACAGATGTCAACACCTGTATCTCTCTCCGCACTGACGAGACAATAAAATCGACACAGTATCTTCCTCACACGAGAGAACAAATCAATCTTCACACATGTATCTTCTTTACTCATGAGAGGAAAAAATTATTCTTCCACTTGTATCTCTCTTACACTGAGGAGATAAAATAGGTCTTCTACATTGTATCTCTCTTTACACTGAGGAGATTAAATAATCTAATTCGCTTCTATAAAGCTATGGCCTTCACATTCCGTTATCCAAAAATTCCGGACCAGGCGAAATACATAACTCCCCGTAATCACTGAAGGACCTGCCTGCTCAAGAAAAAGCTTCCCTGCTTTCTCAATAACCCTGTCTCTCTGAGACAATATAATGCCCCCTCGAATTCTCCCGTCCTGGAGATACGAGTCTCGACTTTCTTCTGGAGTTCTTCTGTCTCTCGAGACAACGACGAGCCTTATCAAACTCCTCTCCCTGGAGTTGTACTTGCTGGGGCTGGAAAATACCGGTGTGTTCCCCACACCATGGCCATCTTCAAACCACTCACGGGGTGAAGTTTTGAAGGGTGAAGGGCGATGGGTAAAGGGTGAAGGGTGAAGGGTTGAAGGGTGGTAATGATGGTCAGCTAGAGGAACACCGTCTGACAGGGTTCGAGTCTCTAGGCCATCTGCTGGGTTAAAACTTGACCTCTTTCCACTTCTCCTAGTGTGTGATACTCAGTGTTCAAAACACATGGACCAGCACCTTACCTTCCAGCCCTTGTTTTAAACTATCACTCAGGGTCTTTCACCAATGGACCACAATTGTTTTCTGAATGAGTCATACTCACAATTATTTTGGGGTCGACCGCTACACTAGTCAAGCCACATGAATATTTCTTCCTTTAATTGTGCACGGGAAATGATTCATTCACCTAACTACATGTGATGGAGCGTCACATGCCTTGATGTGAAGGCTACGTCACATGACAGAGAAGCTTTTTGCATAGTAAGTTATGTGGGGATTCAGCTGAGACTATTGTCAATTATTAGTCCTAATACTTTATGATGAAGTGGACTTGTTCCACAAGTACATTATTGAGGTGATATAGGAGTGACATCATGGTGAGTTTTGTCTTTTTGCCTAGTTGTAATGTACATGTGTTTTTGTTTTTTGAGGGTGACAGTGACATATGATTTAGTTCGTCCATTTTACAAGGTGTTGGTACTCTCTTGCAAATGTTTTGAAAGACTGGGACGGATCATTATGGCTGGTTGTGAATTGTGGTGCCATCTGCAAGAGGGTCGCATGTAGAATCTAACCTGTAGGGGTAGGTCATTAATGTAGATTGAGAAGAGTGCGGGCCTAAAATGGAGCTTTGTGGACCGCATACTTAAGAGTTGTTATAGAGAGACAGGCCGTCCCCGAGAAGACGCATTGTTGTCGTTTTGTTGATGTATGATTTTAGAAGGGATAAGGGGGATTTTGAAAGACGTATATCTCCAGTTTTCGAAAAAGGAGATTGTGGTCAATGACATGAATGTTTTTTTAAAATCAACGAATAAGACACCACAATATCTGTTTTTTATTAATAATATTAAGCCACACATCTACAAGATAATGATTATGCAGAAAATGGAAAGAATTGTTTCTGTCTGAAACCGACTGTCCGGGATGGAGCAAAGATGAGAGAGGAGAGAGAAGAGAGAGAGAGAGAAGAGCGAGAGCAACAGAAACCACCCACCCCCCCTACACACACACACACACACACACACACAACACACACACACACATATAAGTTATATATTTATATGTGTATTTCATTATATATTATATATATATATATATATTTTTTACTATATATATATATGTATATATGTATATTAGATACCCCCACCCCCTCCCCCCCTCTGCATTAAACTGAAGACATCTGGGTTTTACCATATTAGCATTGTTTTCAACTTCGTTCAGAGGTCACAGTGCGCGTCTAGTCAATATGCCAGTTCACCTGTTGAGCATCCGCCACACCGTGCAGTGGTTGCAGAAAATAAAAAAGGTATAGATAGATAAAGAAATAGAGGAAAGACAGAGAAGAGAAGATACAGAAAGAGAAGAGAGAGGAGAGAGAGAGAGAAGAGAGAGAGAGAGAGAGCAGATAGACAGACAGATAGAAGATAGATAGATAGATAGATAGAAGATAGATAGATAGATAGATAGATAGATAGAGATAGATAGATAGATAGATAGATAGATAGATAGATAGATAGATAGATAGATAGATAGAGATAGAATAGATAGATAGTAGAAGAAGATAAGATAGATAGATAAGATAGATGATAGAAAGATGATAGATAGAAGATAGAAGATAGATAGATAGATAGATAGATAGATAGATAGATAGATAGATAGATAGATAGACAAACAGATGAGATAGAGAGACAGAAGAGAAGAAGACAGACAGACAGACAGAAGATACAAAACTAGACAGACGGGTGATAGAATGATAGAAGATGATAGAATGATAGAAAGATGATAGATAGAAGATAGACAGACAGACAGACAGATGACAGACAGAAGAAGATAGATAGATAGATAGAAGAATAAAGATAGATAGATAGATAGTAGATAGATAGATAGATAGATAGATGATGATAGATAGATAGATAGATAGAAGACAGACAGACAGACAAAGCAGTCCCCATATAATTGAAGTGATACAAAACTAAAACAGATCATTGGCTATATTTTGTTGGTAGAGATACACAATGCTCAGGATTATACAGGAAAAAAATGATAGGGACACATGCTGCAGGAAGACCAACAAATGTTAACAAATGTGCGCCACTGTTTGTTTGTAAATACTGGCCAAGTGTGGTTTGAACTTATTATTGTCCATCACTTTCATTGTTTTTGTTTGACTTTGTTCAAATTATTGTTCCGATGTGAAACAAAATCTGAAAAATCACTTCCGCAAACAAGAGCAAAGCCACTCTACCATAGACCATCTTTCAGATCTAAATTCAAGAGAGGAAGTGGCTGCATATCCAGACTTGAAGGAAGAGCAAGAAACATCACCAACCAAACAAACATTGGAATAATTTCAAGGCCAACATTGCGAAGACTCCTAGGGATTGGGGCAAACTCATACTGGGCCTTTCCAGTAACTGACACAAAATTATCAAACACATGTCAGCTGATATAAGACTTTGAATCTCTCAGGGTCCTACGTTATACTGTAGACGTGTGTGTGTGTGCGCGCGCGTGCACACACACACACACACACACACACACACACACACACACACACACACACACACACACACACACATGCGCACGCATAGATGTGCTTGTTCCTATGCGCACACACATGCACACGCATGCATGCGCACATACACACACGTGTGCACACATACACGCCCACTCACGAACGTGCACGCGCATACACATATGCATATGCACATATGCCCACATACAAAGGCACGCACACATACACACGTACACGCAGATACGTGTGTATGCTCACACAAGCCCACACATCACACACACATGCACATGCACTTCTGCACACGCATACACATGGCGCGCACACACACACACACACACACACCACACACCCACACAACACACACACGTGCACGCACACACATACACACACAACACACCACACACACACACACACACACACACACCACTCACACACACACACACACACACACACGTGTGCACGCCACACACATACACACACAGTGCATGCACGCACACACACACACACACACACACACACACACACACACACACACACACACACACACTGGCCCATCCCCATACACCCATACACACACATGTGTACACTCTCTACCACATATACAATGAAATAATGGCACAACCAATGTTAGGTAAGTACTCAAGGTCTGACTGGCGCGATGGGCAAATGCGTAGGTCAGACATCTGCTAAGTCGCAGCCACGAGACCCTCTTATCAATTCTCTCATCTTAGTCTTTAATTCATTTATCCATCAGCTTTAAATTATGCGCAGTGTGGTTTCAAAAACTTAGCGGATGTGGTGTAGCGTATCATTAAGGAGTAGTCCGCACGCAGTGACGCCTCCCTGACGAAACTGAAAGTGTTGTTACTGTCGATGTAAACGTCTTTCCTTTTCTCTTCGTTCACCCTGTCTGCATCATCAGTTCTACTCTACCAATACCCAACCCTCTCGTTGCTATCATCAGTTTGGTTTTTAAACGATTGTGGCTATAGCACTGCTAATATAAACAAAAACAAAAGCCAAATAGAAAATCCAGAGGAGACAGGACAATAATGGGGCAGGGAAGGAAAAGGGGTGAATGGTGGGTGAAAGGGGGAAGAGGTCCACAGGGTTGGGGAGAGGGAGGAAAAAAGAGCTGGGGGGAGGGGGGGGGGGAGAAGCGGCGAAACATCTTAAATGGTTTATGCCTCCTGTAGACACGGCTTGGTGGGGGGCGAGAAAAGGGCATGGCAAGGTAATGGGGTGGAGGGGTTGCTGATGAGACGGGCGCTCACTCAGAACTAACATATCGACACATTGACAGCGTCTGGGTGGACAGTCAGCAAGCCTGAGAGACGCAATGGAAGATTGCACATCGTGTTTTCGCTTACTGAAGGAAGGTGGGGAACGGTGAGGGTGGCTGGAGATTGCAGGAGTTTTCTGGTGGGAAGCTTTGCTCGTAAAGTACAATGCTGTGTCGGCTATGAAGGACACTGACCTGCATGTTGGACACGTGGGTATGTAAGTGTTTAAAATGCCTGCAGTGAGAGCTGAACTAACTCATAATTCAAACATGCCAGCGTTCAGCTCCTGACTTATGATATCCCAGGGGAAAGACTACCAACATAGCAGCAGGAATGCCTACCATGTACCTTCCGGTCATCGGAGATTTTAAAAAAAAGAAAGAAAAAGCTTACAACCATGACATTACATTTACAGCGGATATATCTCACACCACCATTGAGTACCCCGTGAAGTGTGACAGACGTCGTCCAATCTCTTACACATCTCACAACTTGACGCTTCCCCACCGCCCAGACACTGTAAGTACAGCTTAGTTCCGAACCAGCGCGCTGCAGCTCTCCCACCACGCCCACTGCTTCGTTGCCTCTCTCCTCTGCACAATGTTTCTCGGCGATTACACAGCACTTCTGGCCAAACTTTCAAGATACCTTCCAGCCTCTGTGATTTCATCTTCTTTCTTGTTCTTGTTCATCAAAGTGGACATGACTGCTGTTCATCAGCAAAAACAGGAAAGTTTTGGGGAACTGTCAAGTCGTGTTGTGTAGCGCGCAGCCGACCACTGTGACCACGTGTGGGCTGGTTTGGAAGGGGGAGGGGTGGGAGAAGAGGCTAGGATGGGCGGTTGAAGGACATGGTACGAGTTATAAAAATGAAGAGTACGTGGCTGAACTAAGTAAAAATATTCTAGTACGTGGTTAAGTAAGATATTCTAGTTCGTGGTTAAGTAAAATATTCCAGTACGTGGTTAAGTAAAATATTCTAGTACGTGGTTAAGTAAAATATTCTAGTACGTGGTTAAGTAAAATATTCCAGTACGTGGTTAAGTAAAATATTCTAGTACGTGGTTAAGTAAAACATTCTAGTACGTGGTTAAGTAAAATATTCTAGTACGTGGTTAAGTAAAATATTCTAGTACGTGGTTAAGTAAAATATTCTAGTACGTGGTTAAGTAAAATATTCCAGCACGTGGTTAAGTTAAAATATTCCAGTACGTGGTTAAGTAAAATATTCCAGTACGTGGTTAAGTAAAATATTCTAGTACGTGGTTAAGTAAAATACTCCAGTACGTGGTTAAGCAAAATATTCTAGTACGTGGTTAAGTAAAATATTCTAGTACGTGGTTAAGTAAAATATTCTAGTACGTGGTTTAAAGTAAAATATTCTAGTAGTGGTTAAGTAAAATATTCTAGTACGTGGTTAAGTAAAATATTCTAGTACGTGGTTAAGTAAAATATTCTAGTACGTGGTTAAGTAAAATATTCTAGTACGTGGTTAAGTAAAATATTCTAGTACGTGGTTAAGTAAAATATTCTAGTACGTGGTTAAGTAATTTACTTGAGTTTGTCCATAAAACACGAATGTTAAATATTAGTGTTAGCGCACCGCTCCCCTCCCCCCCCCCCCCCCCCCCCCCCCCCCCCCCGAAAAAAAAAAAAAAGACGTGGGCAAACGAATCACAATACAAAACACTTTTCTCTTCTTTTTTTTTCGTTTTATCTTGTGATTCGTTTATTGACTTTTTTTTTTTTGGGGGGGGGGGGGGGGGGGGGGGGGGGGGGGGGAGGTGCACTAACACTAATATTTAAAATGTGTTCAGATTTCCGCCTGCAATCGCCTCACTTGCAGCCAGACATAAAACCACGGTTTGGAAACTAAAATCAAGTATACTAGGTATATAGTATATTCGCGAAATAATGGTACAAGCAAAGTAAGTCGATCAAAAGGGCAACAAGCCACACTTTCATCATTCCTTTACTGGCCCATCCAACCACATGACCCCTCTTTTTCCAGTCCCCATTTCCTCTCCCTCACACCCCTTCCCACACTGCAAAACTAAGCCTAATTACATCAGAATCTCTATTTTTTTCTATCGCCACCATCAGCAACATGTCGCAACCATTACTTCTTCAAGAAAAGAAATTGTTCTCTTTACCATGACATTTGGACAAAAAAGTACACCCACCATGATGAATAACTAGGACTTCACATCAAGTTATTAACTATATTTAGTAACTTCATGAGCAGTTGTGTACTCGTTAGGAATTAACTAGTTAGGGGCATTTGAGGCAGTGCACCTTTTAGCTTGAAATAGGGCACATCTAGAGAAATACATGGAACATACTCGCATGTTGTTACGAGTGCATTAAGCATTATAGTTGAAAGATTGAACATGATAATGTTCCTCTGCAGTAGATATCCTATGGGTCTGTTTCCAGTGCATCAACTGTGAATTGTCATGTCAGGGATCTATTTCTCTATCCCATAATAATTCAGGAGTTGTCATTTGATTGAATGCGCCAGTTTTAATGTTACTCTCTTCTGGATATGTGTAAGGGATCGCATCACTGTTCGGTAAATTGGAAAAAACAAAGGAATACATCCTGCGACTTGTGGTATGGAGAGTTTCAGACATTGTTCCACAAAAAAAAAAGATTAAAAGATGTTATGTTTTGTAAGACCGAAGTGATACCAGGCAAGTTTGTGTGAAGGTCTGCAAACTACATATATACTTACTGTTCAATCTCTCTCATTGCTCTCTCTCCTGTCTTTATCGTTCTCTCTTCCTGTTCTCTCGTCCCTACTTCTCGATCTCTCTCTCTCATCATCATGGTGTGTGTGTGTTGTGTGTTGTGAGTTGTGTAGTTGTTGTAGTGGTTGATGTAGTGTGTTTGGATAATTTTGAGGAAGCTGTCAGCATCTAGTATGCACCATTATTTTCGCTAGAGTGAAGAGAGAGAAGAGAGTAGAGAGAGAGTCGATGAGAGATGACCTAGAAGAGCACTCAGAGCAAGACGACCCGCACAGCAGACAGACCATGACTTACAGCACTTATCAAATTTTGACTGGCTATGACACAATGAAAAGCACAAATTTCGTTGTTTTAGGTTTCGTTGTTTATGGACATCAAGTGATTAGACGTGCACAGTTCACCATATTTTTCGCATAGTAGAAAGAGAGAGGAGAAAGAATAGAGGAGAGAGAAGGACAGGACAGAGCAGAGAATAGAGACAGACAGACAGACAGACAGACAGACAGACATACAGACAGATATCAAATTTGACTGGCTATGACACAATGAAAAGCCCACAAAATCCGTTGACATCTCAAGTTATCCTTCATCTATGGAGGACATTCAAGAGTGATTTATCCACCCGCCTGCCCAGCTTTCAACCACCGCGCCCTTTGCCAATCACGCTAGCACATGACCCTCATGCCCTCTCACCCAAATCAACTGAAATATAGGGAGGAAGAGCCTTCAGTTTATTTCCAATCCTCTTTGGTTCTCTGACACTTTTCGCCCCTTCCACATCATCCCCGGACTTCAGCGAAAAAAAAACATGTGTTCCTGGTCTCAGAGCCTAATGACCATAGACAGTACACTGCCAAATGTTCAGCATGTCTGGCGCAGGGCATGATGGAAGGTGGTGCCCACCCTTCTCCTTCTGCCGCCTTTAATCTTCCCTGGAAGGAATCAGGTACACGTTTATTGCTGGGTGAATACGAAGGGTTTGGAAGCCCAGAACATCCGACTCCACAAGTGGTTCGAACTCGCGTCCACCATCCTTGCAAGCAGTTGCTCAAACCATTTGAATACAGGTCACTTTCACTGAATTGGAAAAAAAAAAAAAATAATTTGGCTACTTTTTTGGTTGAGGAACTACCCTGTCCGTATGAATGAAGATTACAGGAAAACAAACATGATAGAGACACGCGTTGCAAAAAGACGAGTTCTAACAAATAGTTCCTATCATTAACAGATAAGTGCTTTAAAGTTGTTATTCTCCATCCTTATCCTTGTTTGTGCAGGTTTTGTTGTCGCTGCGATTGTTGCCTGTACGTTTCTTTCCTGTTCTCTTCGTCTACTCCGTCTACATCACTCCTCTCACAGTGCCAACACCTATCTGTTTGTCATTATTGCAATCAGTTAAATCTTTAAATCATGTTGCCTATGCACCAACTGAAACTCTTAAACAAAAACAATCTAGAGGTATTCCATGACACTCATGGAACCAAAAGTCTGTCCCTCTCGGCACTTCCGGCGCTGACTACTACAGGCACTGTCACGGTCGGATATCCTACCCCTATGCGTTTTTGTTTTTATATTGGCTTTTACCCTCCTTTCCCCATCCTCAATATAACCTGTCCTCTCTTTATCTATGTAGTGTGGCGTTTTCTTTTAGCCCGAGATTTTTCGTTCTTTCCCTAGTAGTATAGCTTGTTTAACCTCCTTCCTCCCTCTTGCACGTGGTTCTGGCCTCCGTCATGTTCTGCTGAATTGGGGAGATTCCGGTAGTTCACGTGGGCCGACTATGAACTTAGTTTACGGGAGGTGTGCCAGCCGCTTGAAACCGGAGTTTGTGGGAGGGACTTGCAAGTCAGACCGGCTACAGTGCGGAGAGCTCTCTCTCCTCTGGCCAGAACTCTCAGTGGTTCAGCTTCGTTGCTGAATAGTTCCCTTCGTTGTGGGACTTGGGCTTCCTGGGACGGGACGCCATCCTTCGTTGCTTGGGCGTCCAACTAGGCTCTCCATCCACAAGCTTGTTGGTAAGTTTTTAGTACTCCCGAATTAAAACGTTGAGTCGCGCGTTTCTCGTCGCCCCGTGATAGGATGTTTTGTTTCAGCTTTACTTATCTTTAAAATTACTTCAAACTCTCGGAAGAGAACATTTCTATCTTTTTGGTACTCGGGTTTATTTGCCACTAGCTTCGGGTCACGACAACGAGCAATGGCGGAATTGTTCGTTTGTAAACGGTTTTAGGTTTGCAGAGTCGTTTTGTTTTATATAGCTATCTTTTTAAATTTTCCCCGTGCGATTTTCCTGCTATCGCTCGCTTTCCCCTTCTCGTGTTGCCTGTGTCGTCACGTCGAGCGCGAAGGGTGTGGCCGTCAAGTCTTAATATTTTCTTTTGGTTGCCCTTCCTATGTTTCTTGTTCGCTATATTTTTTTTTCTCTTCCGTTTTATAGTAAATTCATATGGGAGTTGAAAGAATGTTTTTTTAAGCCACAATTTTATAGTAGCAATGTTGCCAGTTTATGTTGTAATATTTCTGAATTTCATAAGTTATAATTTGCTAAGTTTACTGAGGTAAGCTAAGGGAAAGTTATGGCCAACCCCTCATCTCAAAAGTGAGAGGACAAGACAAAGGCGGAAAAAGGACAGTCAAGAGTTGAAATGATATGTTGGTTATTATAATATGTAATGTGTGCGACATTACTCTTACGTAGACTGACTTCCTTATCTTTTCCACCTTCAACTTGCTTTCCCTTCCTGGTGACACCTTTCTTTCTTTCTTTTCCCACTCTTACCGTCCAGGTTTTATGTATCACTTGCTTGCTTTACTTTGGTCTTTGTTGTTTTTTTTGTGTCTATTTCTCGCCCCTTCCTGTAATTCTACCTTTTGACTTTTTTTTTCTCCCTCTCTACCACCCTTTCATCTCCAACTTGACATGTTGTGGAGGGCTATTTGATTTGGTTTCTTTTTCGTGACCACTGACCTCTGTACTACCTCCCCACTGACAAACTGACCAGTACAAGCAACGGGCTGAAACATGATTTTAATCGAGGCTCTAGGGCTTGTTTTGTTTCGTTCTTTGGTTTGTGTGCACGTTGGCTTGCACACTGGGCGTGTGCCATCCACTCTGCCTTCGACCGAGAACCGTCTGAGGGGATCTGGGACGGATCCAGTAACGTGATCATGCGATCCGCGATCCGGAAGACTGACCCCTTCAGTTGCAACCTCCTCAGTCTTCACTTGTGGCCACTCTTCAGTGACGTCTTCACTTGTGGCCACTCTTCAGTGACCCTGTCTTCAGTTGCGGTCACTCTAAAGTGACCCGGCCTTGTGTGGCCACTCTTCGGTGACCTTGTCTTCTTTGGGGCCACCCTTCGAGTGACCCTGTCTATGTGTTGGTGGCCACTTGAGTGACTGTCAGCCAGGTGTGCGTTCGTGACCACTCTTCAAGGCTGTTTGGGAACTTCCAGGAACCGTTGGAGCCGGGCGTAAAGACTACTTGACGCTCCGCCTTATGGATTCTTTCTTTTTGGGGACCCCGTTCTCTCCGAAAGATAAGTAATAGACAGTCTCTGTTGTGTCATGTGAGCGTGAGGGTGCATGTCAGCGTGTCATTTTCTTTTTCACTTGAATTGATGTGTAGGGGATTTTCTTTTGGGGTTTTTTTTAATTCCTTTTTATCTGAGATTAGGCCCTGTTCTGTTGATTTATTATTTTGTTCCTTTTCTTCTTTCCTCACTTCACTTATAGTAGCGGGTTAGGAAAGGGGATTAGCTGGGCAAAACCCTGGGAGGTTGGGTTTATTTTCATTTGTTTTGTCCCTAGGGTTAGGTAGCCTCTTGTAATCCAGTCTTCTTCTTTACCCTACTTTCTGTTATTCTGTCTTTCTTCCCTCTTCTTGTATTTATCCCAACCCCGCTTAGAGTGTGAGCGTGAGTGAAACGATTGTTTTGTGTAATAAATATTATTTGTGTGTACGTCCCGGGTTCTTGCGCTTTCCGGTTGAGTGTGGTGCGAGTGCCTGACTCTACTCTCCCTGTGGGTCGGACAGTCGGGACATCCCGTCTTGACAATTATGGTGGAGATGCCGGGGAGAGTGTGAGTTGGGTAGTCCGCCACATTCCTACGAGCTCAGGAACCCTTGTTTGTCCAGTTTTGTGTTTTGGTGGGAGGTTAGGTTGGGTCAGGAGTCTTGAGTTGAAGGGAGTCCTTGGGGGGGCGAGTTGAGTTCAGGGGCGTGTGGGGGTAGAGTGGTTTGCGCCACTTCGAGCCGCCTTCGTGCGTCCGCGCCTGCTCGTTTTCCCCCGTGTCTGTTTGTGCGTCCGTTTGTGTGTTCGCTTGTGCGTCCGTTTGTGTGTTCGCTTTCTCGCGGAAGGGATATTCTTCAGTTTGTGGATATATCGATTGCATACAGAAGAGCTTGACTTTAATTTTTTTTCTTCCGATTGCTTGGTGCAACTCATCTTTTGATATTTTGGGGAAAAATTGTGTATCATTGCCGTTTACTCGGTGTTTGTTGGATGTTTTGACAGTGGTAAGAGGTTGCTGCCGTTCATTCGGTGTGGGTTTACCTTCGGATATTTTCAGGAAATATCATAACCATTTGTTTTTGGTCGGCCGTTTTGTAATTTAAGGACATTGTTATCGTTCATTTGGAGTTTCTTTCTCGTGTGTGGGCACACTTATCAGCTGTTTTCTTCCAAGGAAGTTGACTTGGAAATGACTGCCGAAGGTTGATAGGTTGTCGAGGTTTGATTATTCTTTTGCGGGGAAGAGGTTTTCCCCGATTGTGTTTCTCTTTAATGAGATGTCATTGTTTTTGATTGGTGTATTGTAGGGTCAGCTCTGCGGCCATACACATTCCTGTGGTAGATTTCAACACGTACGAGCAGTTAGGTGATTTGTAGCTCAATTCAAGGGAAGTTACCTTGTGCCATTGGGCATTAGTTTCAGGTGTTAGCTTTTGTTTGCTTTTCTCTCCCTTAGTGAAGATTTCTACGGTGTGTTGGACTTTGATTATTTTGCGAAGTTCAAGTTCATAAGTGATCATCTGTGACTTGGTGTCTCCACTTATATTTTGCTTTAGTAAGCTAGTAGTTAACCGTCTTTTGCGCTACTGCTAGCGGGTTGCAGTTTCAGGATTTCAAAGTGCGCAATCATATACCTTTGGGGAAACACTTCTTTTGGAGGTATATTCAAAACTTTGTGGGTTTATCGGTGGGCTTGTCACTGCTTGCTGAGCCACTTGTTGATGATTTTGGGTATCCGCCTGAAACCAGGTAGTTGCTGTTTGTGTACCCAAGGCCCACGCAAACTTTAAGTCATACTGGTGCTGCTTGGCTATAGATTGATCTCTGGTAAGTACAGTACTGCAACTTCTGCCATGGATGTCGTCGACGAGACTCGTCCCGTAACCCGGGTCCCAGTATAAAAGGGTAGGTATTATACCTGGAATGGGTACCCCTGCCACACCGACGACCACTGGACCCATAACCCAGGTTGTGTTCTCCTCGGGTGAGGCGGCTCCTCCTATCACGGTAAACCCCACTTGCTTTTCACTGGTCACTCCACCTGGACCTAGGTTCCCTCTCAGGCGCCCGACTACCACTCCTAGGGAGGATTTTAGACCCCCACTTGAGGAAAGGCCCAGATTTGCGCCACGTCCTCCCTGGGATGACCTTCCTCCCCGTTACCCTGCTTCACCGCTCACGGGTTCTCGTGCCCCATTTGACCCTACCTCGCTTGGAAGATGGAGAAGGAAGAGCGAGAAGCCAAGGAGCAAAGGGAGGAAAGGAAGAGGGAGAAGGAAGAGCGAGAAGCCAAGGAGCAAAGGGAGGAAAGAAGGTGGAAGATGGAGAGGGAAGAGCGAGAAGCTAAGGAGCAAAGGGAGGAAAGAAGGTGGAGGATGGAGATGGAGGAGAAGAGACTGGAGAGGGAGGAGAAGAAAGAAGATGGAGAGAGAGAGGGAAGAGAGGGAAGCAAAGGAGAGAAGGGATATGGAGGAAAGGAGACTGGAGCGGGAGTCCCGAGAGAAGAAAGAAACTGATTTTCAGGCTCGACTGGAGGAAGAAAGGCAGCGTATGAGGGATGAGCTGTTGAGCCAGTTGGCACCTGGTGAAAAGGGTGCTGTAGATCGTGTTCCTGCGCTTGCTTCTACCCCTGTGGAAACGACGGAAACCCCAACCATGGGGTGGAACCTGCCCTAGCCCCTCCTAAGCTGCGGATGCCGGTGTATAGCGCGTCGGACAACATCGACACTTACATTGAACATTTTGAGGTGGTTGCGGCCGCATACAACCTGACCCAGGAGAAGAAGGCTCTCTACCTTATCAGCAGTCTGACAGGTAGGGCAAAGGAAGCCTTTGTAGACATTCCTCCAGGTACTCCATATCCAGAGTTAAAGGCAGCGCTCGCGACGACTCCATCTCACTGCTGAGACTTATCGCAAGAGATTTCGAACTATGAGAAAGGGTTCGGATGAAACGTTCCACCAGTTCGGCGAACGCCTGAAGCGAACCCTCGATTACTGGATCGAAGCATCAGACATGGATATGAGGGATTGCTTCTTGCTGGAACAGCTGTCCGACTCGGTATCATCTGATTTATAGTTCAAGTTAGGCGAATCCAAGCCTAAGAACTTCACCCAAGCCGTGGAGATTGCCGAAGCCTTTGCTGATGCGAGACGCCATTTTCGGCAGTCCACTTCGGGACCCACCAGGAGAATCGCAGAGAAAGAGGCGTCTGAACGTAAGAGCGCGTCACCACGAAAACTGGGAAACCACCCATTTCAGGAGGCTCCGGACCTGCAGTGCGGACTTGCTTTCTGTGTGGCAGGAAAGGCCACATCATCCGAGATTGTCCAGAGGAAGGGAAAGGGGGCAACCGAAGGTCTGCGGGTCACCGTGTCTTATGGAGAGGATGAAGTGACAACACCTGTATGCCCGACGTTTCCGTCTTTGGTGAATGGGAAAGTGGTGGAGGCCATCCGGGACACAGGTGCGACCGCCATCTTTATTGATGAGGCCCTGGTACCCCAGGACGCGAGGCGAGGAGAGGATTGTGTGGTTGCTGGAGTGGAGGCGAACTTCAAAGCCACCAGGGCGACCGTGCTTATTGACATTTCCACTCCCTACTTCAAGGGCAAGGTATGGGCGGTGGCACTGCAGAATCCGGCATACTCCCTCCTTATAGGCAATGCAGTGCGATTCCAGAATGGGAGAGCCACGCCGGGTTTCGCCTGAACTCCCTCCGGAAGTGTTGGCAGCAACAACCTTTGGAGGCCAGGCTGAAGAGGAGGCACTCAAACCCCTGCTACAGCCGCTCCCTCAGCCAGCTACTATAAGCGCAGCAGTAACTACCAGGGCACAAGCCCGAAAGGAGGAGGTATTGAAACCACTTGTACAGCCGCTCTCTCAACGCGAAACGGTCGCTTTGAAACCCGAGACCATCCAAAACTTCCAGTTGAAGGACCCAACATTGAATAAAGTGCGAGCCTTGGTGGGGAAACCTGCCAAGAAGACCAAAGATAATTCTGTTGAGTTCCTGGAACATAAAGGACTCCTTCACCGGCGATTTGCTACTCCTTCATCCTCGTATATGCAGCTTGTGGTACCTAAAGCACTACGCACTACTGTATTGCGGCTAGGTCATGACACTCCAATGGCAGGGCACCTGGAGCCCGACGTACGCTGGAGCGCATTCAGCACGACTTCTACTGGCCGGGAATCGCCACGGACGTCCGCAAGTACTGCAGAACTTGCGATGCCTGCCAAAGGACGACCCCCAAGGGACGCAACACCCGTGTCCCATTGGGGACTGTTCCCTTGATTGGGACCCCGTTTTCCAAGGTGGGCGTCGATTTGATTGGTCCCATCATTCCCTCTTCAGCCAGAGGACATCGACATGTCCTGGTGATGGTCGATTATGCCACCAGGTACCCTGAGGCCACCCTCTGAAAAAGATTGATGCGGTGACCGTGGCTGAAGCTCTCTGGAATATGTGGACTCGGGTGGGCATCCCTGACAGAGTGCTTTCAGACCAAGGAACGCAGTTCATGTCCGACGTGATGACGGAAGTATACCGTCTCCTCCAAATCCACAAGGAGACGACTACACCATATCACGCTCAGGCTAATGAGCTGGTAGAACGCTTTAATGGGACTCTGAAGCAAATGATCCGGAGATTAGCACAAGAGCAGCCCAAAGACTGGGACCGATTTCTGTCAGCAGTGCTTTTTGCATATAGGGAGGTGCCCCAGGAGAGCATGGGCTTCTCGCCTTTTGAGCTCTTGTACGGCCGTACACTGAAAGGACCTATGGCAATCCTAAGGCACCAGTGGACCCAGGACGATGCAGAAGAAGAGGTCAAAACCCAAGCTGAGTACGTGCTAGACTTAAAGGAACGGATAGCATCAACCTGTGAGCTAGCCCACCGGAATCTGGCACAGGCGCAACGGCGATACAAGGCTTACTATGACAAGAAGGCTCGCCAGCGCTGGTTTGAGGCAGGAGACGAGGTTCTTTTGTTACTTCCCTTGCATCACAATAAGCTTCAGTTGTCTTGGCAGGGTCCCTTTCCCGTCCTCAAGCGTGTTGGCGACTGGGACTATGTGATCCGGGTCAGAGGAAAGGAGAAACTCGTTCACGCCAACCTCCTCAAAAGGTACGAACGACGAGAGAACTGCCAAGCTGGATTTACCCTATGGTGATCGAGGAAACAAAAGAAGTGCCTGCAGTGGAATTCGACATCCCGTGTATTGCCCTTCGACAGGAGGAGTCTTGGAGGGATGTCAAAATTGCGAATCACCTCACTAAAAAGCAGAGGGATCAAGTGACAGAGCTTTGCCAAGAATTCCAAGATATCCTCACAGATATCCCGTTGCAGTGTAATCTTGGGACTTGTCCCCTTTCGCTCATCCAGGGGGAGCCCATCGGGTAAAGCAATACCCCTCCCTCACTCGCAGATGGATGTAGTGAGAGGGAGATCCAAATGATACTGCAGATGGGAGTGATAGAGCGGTGTAGTTCACCATACTCATCACCTATACTTCTGGTGCGCAAGTCTGACGGCAAGATGCGATTTTGCGTCGACTTTCGACGGTTGAACAAGGTATTAAATTCGTGCCGAGCCAATACCAGATGTAGACAAAATCTTTGCCCAGCTTGCCCAGGCCCGTTTCTTCTCCAAGATAGATCTTGCCAAAGGGTACTGGCAGATCCCTATGGAACCCTCGGATCGCGAAAAGACGGCGTTCACCACCCCATAGGGACAATTCCAATTCAGGGTCATGCCTTTCGGACTGAAAACCGCTGGAGCAGTCTTCAGCAGAGTGATGCGACTGATGTTGGAGCCCCTCAACCTCACAGAGGTGCACAATTTTATTGACGACCTCCTAATAGTTTCAGGACAATGGGACCGACATGTGGAGGTGCTCCGGATTGTGCTCGACCGCCTCAGGCAATGCCAGCTGGCGGCAAGACCTGCCAAGTGCCAGCTAGGGGAGACTGAGATAAGTTTCCTTGGCCACGTGGTCGGAAGGGGATACTTGCACCCTGAGCAAGATAAGGTTCACAGGATCGAGGATGCAAAGCCACCCAGTTCTACGAGAGAGTTGAGGTCGTTTTTAGGACTCATTGGATACTATAGGAAGTATATTCCTCACTTCGCTGACATCGCCAAGCCTCTTACAGACAAGACGGCTGCCAGGAAGCCAGAGAAACTCACCTGGAGTGACGCTGACGCAGAAGCTTTCCAGAGCCTGAAGAAAGCCATTACCAGCCAGCCAGTTCTACAACTGGCTGATCCCAGCAAACCGTTCATGCTACGCACTGATGCGTCCAACGTTGGACTTGGGGCTGCATTGCTCCAGGATCAGGGAAGAGGACTCCTGCCAGTGTCGTACGCCAGCAAGAAGTTGGTAGGTGCAGAAAAAAACTACCACACCATCGAGCAGGAATGTCTGGCTGTGGTTTAGGCTACTAGGAGATTCTACCCATACCTCTATGGGAGGGAGTTTATCCTTGAGAGTGATCACCATCCACTTCAATATCTCCGTCGGATTCGGCCAGTTAGTAAGCGCCTCATGGGCTGGGCCATGGAGCTCCAAAGCTTGGCCTTTCAGTTCAGGCATATTCCAGGGAGAGACAATGTTGAAGCCGACTACTTAAGCAGAATGGAATAAACGAGTCCACTTTTTGTAATGTCCGCTCCAGGACTTGCATGCAGATACAAGGGAGTTCGCTTGTCAGGTTGTTTCATGTTCTTGATTGTTGGTTGAGGGATGTTCGTGTATGGGATTTGATTGAGGCTGGGATAGTCTATGCCTCAGTGGCATGACTTTTTCGTTGGATGTTGTCACGGTCGGATATCCTACCCCTATGCGTTTTTGTTTTTATATTGGCTTTTACCCTCCTTTCCCCATCCTCAATATAACCTGTCCTCTCTTTATCTATGTAGTGTGGCGTTTTCTTTTAGCCGAGATTTTTCGTTCTTTCCCCTAGTAGTATAGCTTGTTTAACCTCCTTCCCTCTTGCACGTGGTTCTGGCCTCCGCCATGTTCTGCAGAATTGGGGAGATTCCGGTAGTTCACGTGGGCCGACTATGAACTTAGTTTACGGGAGGTGTGCCAGCGGCTTGAAACCGGAGTTTGTGGAGGGACTTGCAAGTCAGACCGGCTACAGTGCGGAGAGCTCTCTCTCCTCTGGCCAGAACTCTCAGTGGTTCAGCTTCGTTGCTGAGTAGTTCCCCTTCGTTGTGGGACTTGGGCTTCCTGGGACGGGACGCCATCCTTCGTTGGTTGGGCGTCCAACTAGGCTCTCCATCCACAAGCTTGTTGGTAAGTTTTTAGTACTCCCGAATTAAAACGTTGAGTCGCTCGTTTCTCGTCGCCCCGTGATAGGATGTTTTGTTTCAGCTTTACTTATCTTTAAAATTACTTCAAACTCTCGGAAGAGAACATTTCTATCTTTTTTGTACTCGGGTTTATTTGCCACTAGCTTCGGGTCACGACAACGAGCAATGGCGGAATTGTTCGTTTGTAAACGGGTTTTAGGTTTGCAGAGTCGTTTTTTTTATATAGCTATCTTTTTAAATTTTCCCCGTGCGATTTTCCTGCTATCGCTCGCTTTCCCCTTCCCGTGTTGCCTGTGTCGTCACGTCGAGCGCGAAGGGTGTGGCCGTCAAGTCTTAATATTTTCTTTTGGTTGCCCTTCCTATGTTTCTTGTTCGCTATATTTTTTTTCTCTTCCGTTTTATAGTAATTCATATGGGAGTTGAAAGAATGTTTTTTTAAGCCACAATTTTATAGTAGCAATGTTGCCAGTTTATGTTGTAATATTTCTGAATTTCATAAGTTATAATTTGCTAAGTTTACTGAGGTAAGCTAAGGGAAAGTTATGGCCAACCCCTCATCTCAAAAGTGAGAGGATAAGACAAAGGCGGAAAAAGGACAGACTAGAGTTGAAATGATATGTTGGTTATTATATGTAATGTGTGCGACATTACTCTTACGTAGACTGACTTCCTTCTCTTTTCCACCTTCAACTTGCTTTCCCTTCCTGGTGACACCTTTCTTTCTTTCTTTTCCCACTCTTACCGTCCAGGTTTTATGTATCACTTTCTTGGCTTTACTTTGGTCTTTGTTGTTTTTTTTGTGTCTATTTCTCGCCCCTTCCTGTAATTCTACCTTTTGACTTTTTTTTTCTCCCTCTCTACCACCCTTTCATCTCCAACTTGACATGTTGTGGAGGGCTATTTGATTTGGTTTCTTTTCGTGACCACTGACCTCTGTACTACCTCCCCACTGACAAACTGACCAGTACAAGCAACGGGCTGAAACATGATTTTAATCGAGGCTTTAGGGCTTGTTTTGTTTCGTTCTTTGGTTTGTGTGCACGTTGGCTTGCACACTGGGCGTGTGCCATCCACTCTGCCTTCGACCGAGAACCGTCTGAGGGGATCTGGGACGGATCCAGTAACGTGATCATGCGATCCGCGATCCGGAAGACTGACCCCTTCAGTTGCAACCTCCTCAGTGACCCCGTCTTCGTTGGCGGCCATTCTTCAGTGACCCTGTCTTCACTTGTGGCCACTCTTCAGTGACCGTCTTCACTTGTGGCCACTCTTCAGTGACCCTGTCTTCAGTTGCGGTCACTCTAAAGTGACCCGGCCTTGTGTGGCCACTCTTCGGTGACCTTGTCTTCTTTGGGGCCACCCTTCGAGTGACCCTGTCTATGTGTTGGTGGCCACTTGAGTGACTGTCAGCCAGGTGTGCGTTCGTGACCACTCTTCAAGGCTGTTTGGGAACTTCCAGGAACCGTTGGAGCCGGGCGTAAAGACTACTTGACGCTCCGCCTTATGGATTCTTTCTTTTTGGGGACCCCGTTCTCTCCGAAAGATAAGTAATAGACAGTCTCTGTTGTGTCATGTGAGCGTGAGGGTGCATGTCAGCGTGTCATTTTCTTTTTCACTTGAATTGATGTGTAGGGGATTTTCTTTTGGGTTTTTTTTTTAATTCCTTTTTATCTGAGATTAGGCCCTGTTCTGTTGATTTATTATTTTGTTCCTTTTCTTCTTTCCTCACTTCACTTATAGTAGCGGGTTAGGAAAGGGGATTAGCTGGGCAAAACCCTGGAGGTTGGGTTTATTTTCATTTGTTTTGTCCCTAGGGTTAGGTAGCCTCTTGTAATCCAGTCTTCTTCTTTACCCTACTTTCTGTTATTCTGTCTTTCTTCCCTCTTCTTGTATTTATCCCAACCCCACTTAGAGTGTGAGCGTGAGTGAAACGATTGTTTTGTGTAATAAATATTATTTGTGTGTACGTCCCGGGTTCTTGCGCTTTCCGGTGAGTGTGGTGCGAGTGCCTGACTCTACTCTCCCTGTGGGTCGGACAGTCGGGACATCCCGTCTTGACAGGCACCTGTTGCTGACTACTTACAGGCACCTGTTGCTGAAAACTTTATTCTTACCTTAAGGCTGGACTTAACTTGAGAGTGCTTGGTAATCTGGCCCTTCCGACTCAAAACATGCTGACAGCGTCTCGGTAGAGAGTCGTAGAGGGAGTGGAGGTAGGCAACAGTCAGCTGATTCCAGCAAGTGGTGAGTGCACAGTGCAGATCTGCGACAGTACTGATGCGGCGAATGTTCTTTCTCAAGTGAGTCCTGAGGGCTTGCCACACGTCCTCGATCGGATTTAGATCTGGACTTTGAGGGGGCCCGAAAAACACGAACTCTGTGCTGTCGCTTCCAGATCTCGGTGTGAGTCGAACGGTGAACAGAGGCGTTGTCTTCTTGCAGGTACCAACGTTTGTTTGGGTAGTGGTCGGCAACAAACGGCAGAAGTTGTTTTTCAGCACATCAGTGTACTTCTGACTGTTCATACTGCCTTCCACGAACACCAGTGGTTCAACTCTGTCATACGAAATGCATCCCCACACCATCAATTTTAATGTAGTCTTCGGGCCAAGATGGACGCTGCACAGAGAAAGCACTGGCCATTTCTCTTCGACTTTCCTCCATAGTTTTACACGTCCATTGGGTGTGATCACAATGGTCATTTCATCACTGAAAATAACATTTTTCCGCTGACTGTTCACAGTCCAGTGAAATTTACTCCAACAGTACTGCAGCCACTTCTTTCTGTTCACTTCCTTGATGACTAGTTTCTTCCCTGGGGGATGCTTTGAATAGCCAAGTCCATGCAGATTTCGCTTGATCGTCTTTTGGCGGACTTCAACGGAGGTTGATGCATGGAATTCGGCTGAAATTTCAGAAACTGTGGCAGATCTGTCCCGTTTTACGATCTTTGCCAGCGCAGACACGCACCTGTTTGTGAACACTCTGGGCCTACCACTCCTAGGTTTGTTTTCTACTGTCTTTCTGTCACAATAGCGCTTGTAAACTTCCCGACGGTTAACCTGTTCAAGTTCAACACATTTGCCACCTCAAACACCCGAAGCCCCTGGCCGGTCTATTAACGACACAATGTATTTTTTCGTCTCGCTCTGTGAGCTGTTTGTTTTCCTTTCCGATGCCATGCCAGATCTAACAGCGAACCGCAAGCACCAAACGACAGTTCAACGATTTGTTTCTACTTCACACAAAAGAGTACACCTGTGGAAATAATGTCGGTGGTTTTCGGTACACAAACATGTCACCAACACTGAATTATTGGCTAGACAATCTAGTGTTTAAAAAAATTTAAAAAAAAAAAAACACTTCAAATCTGTCCGCCATTAGAGGGGACAGACTTTTTGTCTCTTTACCATAAGTAGGGAGAGAATGAGACGGAGGGGGAGGGGAGGGGCGGTAGAAGGTCTGACCTGGAGGGGAAGAAGCCGAGAGAGTGTGCAGGGAAGGGAAGGGAAGGGTAGGAGGACTTGATGAGTACAGAGGCAGACACGTGTCTTCAATGTTGTGTCATGGTGGCTGACAAAAACAAGCAGACAAAGTTGACGGAGTGAGACAGAGGACACGCTAAGGTCACGAGAAGTACTGATGAAATGGGCAACCACTCAGAACTAACATTATTGACACTTTACAGTTGTCTCCCTTGACAGTCACCGCGCCGTGAGAGATGCAGCGGCAGACTGGACAACCTTTGCTCGCTCTTTGTGTGTGTGTGTGTGTGTGTGGGTGTGTGTGTGGGGGGGGGGGGGGGGGGGTTATGAAGTTTCACACAATGCCAAACTTGGCACGTGACTTGCATTGCTGTGCCAGCTTTAAAGGACAATGACCCACGAGCTGGACAGACCAACATGGATGCGTCAGTGGTCAAATATCACGGCCAATGTTGTGGGTTCGTTTTACTGAGTTTTGGGGGTAGCCGGGGGACAGTGGCGAATGTAGAAAAGAGCGTTTGACTCCAGGTCTGCTGTTCGTTTGACTCTCTCTCTCTCTCTCTCTCTCTCTCTCTCTCTCTCTCTCTCTCTCTCTCTCTCTCCCCTCTCTCTCTCACACACACACACACACACACACACACACACACACACACACACACACACACACACACACACACACGCACGCGCAGGCGCACAGAGACATACAGACAGAGACACCAAGACACGTAGACATAGACATCTTATTCATAATGGCCATAGCCCCTTAGGAGGGGAGTGTACATGGAAAAGATACAAAGTCTCAAGACTCATTACCTAACTATGTTAAACACAGACTTCTTCTCTTGAATGCTTTGTTCAAATATAGCATTAGCTGCTTAACAATATTCTCATTTGTTGACGACATTAACATAACAAGTTTAAACAAGCGAGGTTGTTTGAAATATGTACGTGGAATACATTGTTGACACACAGAGAGAGAGAGAGAGAGAGAGAGAGAGAGAGAGAGAGACTCAAGACTCAAAGACTCAAAAACTTTATTACTCAAGGATAGAGATTTTAGGCAGTGCCTTTTCTTCCAATCTGTCCTTGCTATTCTACAACATTCAACTAACACACTGCACATATTAATAATGGTAGAAACAATGAAGAATATAGCAACATTATAATAATAACAATAACAATAGTAATAAGAATAATAATTATTAAAAAAAAAAATCCATTACAAAATTACACAAACATAATCACAGACGTACGTGCGCGCTCACATGCGCGCACACGCCCACACATACACGCACGCACGCGTACACCCACACACACACACACACACCCACACATACATACATACATACACATTTTCATCAGCTAATATAGAGGCAAACATAAAAGTAGGGCGTTGAGACTATGATCAAAAGGTTCGATTTATTGTTCAAGTAAATGTTTATGTATTGCTGATTTGAAGGACGGCAGTGATTGACATGTTTTGGCAGACGGAGGAAGAGAGTTCCACACAGATGGACCAAAAAAAGCAAAACTAGATTTGAACAAATCAATGCGGACACGTGGTAAAATGTAATTATTTGAATCATATCGCGTTGTTGCCATTTGGATAAACTCAGCAAGATATGTTGGCGCCATGTTTGCATGGACTTTAAACATTAGTACTGCCTTATTATAGATCAGTTGGCTCTGCAGTGGTAGCATCATTAGTTTTGCGAATTTGCCCGTGGTTGATAGAAACTTGTCGGGAAGAATCAGCTTAATTCCCCGCCTATGCATAGAGTTGATCTTTTTTATGTGATTTTCACCGGCACCACTCCAGACAGTGGACGCATAGTTGATGTGAGAAAGGCAATGGGCTTCAAAAAATAATTTCCGGATGTGTGGTTCAACATAATAACTGAGTTTATTGAGCAAAAACAAATTGCGAGCCAACTGTTTGCAAACATGATTTACATGTGATTGCCATTTAAAATTATCATCAATAATCACGCCTAAGACACGGTGTTCGGTAACCTGCTCGATCAAGGTTTCACTCATTTTTAGGCTCAACATAAGATGCTGTCGTTGATGTTTCTGTCTCGATGCTAGGACCATACATTTTGTTTTGTGCGGATTAAGGACCATTCGGTTTTGTTGCACCATTCTAAGACATCATTTTACTTTGTTGTAACGATATTTGTACAGACATGATGTTTTGTATCACTACAGTGAAGAGAACTGTCGTCAGCGAACAGATCACAGATGACATCATTGTGAGATATGTGCATCGGTAGGTCATTTATAAAGACCAGAGGAGAGAGAGAGAGAGAGGAGTTACAAAGGCAGACACAAAATAGTCTTCCACCGTAGATTCAGACAGACAGACAGTCAACTTTGAAATGTTTCCCCTGAGCATCGCAGACTGTTCGCAGTACTTGCACAGCGGCAGTCACATGTCTGACGATTGGTATTCAGAAAGAAAGCCTTTGTCCTTTGAGACTCGTAAACTCACGTTTCATTTCAGGTCCGAATTTGTCTTGGAAAAAGGATCACATTTGTCCTTGCACACTAGCAAGACCATTTGTGTGTCTCTGCTCAACTGAATGTGCATCAGTGAGTGAGTGTGTATGGGTGCATACATTTTTTTGGATATTTTCCTGGACTTGTTTTTCATATTTTGCAGTCAGAAAGTTCCAAAATAACAAAGATTGATTCATCCTGTATGTGAACAAGCATTGATATTAATTTGTGTAGGTTACAGGCTGTAAACAAACATTGCTGACAAAATAAATGCTTTGAAGAGACACTTTTTTTTTAATACATTGCCTGATTCTTCTTTGCTGAATATTTCTCGCCGATTACATATCATTATTTATTCAACTTTCAAGATACGTTTCTCTTTCTTTAGTTCTCTCTCAGCTCCCGTGTTATAGCGGATTTGATTGCAGAAACTGTAATAAAAAAAAATTAAAAGAAAAGAAGAAAGAAAAGGAAAAAGTTTTTTTTTTTTTAAACGCTCATCTTGCACCTATTTTGAGAAAAGTGATTGCTCGTTTTCGTTTTCATTGTCCTAAATGTTGTTTCTCTGGCCTGAAGAAGACCTAAGAGATCGAAACGCGTCGTGTTTTGCGTTGGATGTGTTTGTCCATGTTAACCTCTGGATTTTCTTCAAAATCGTTTTTTTTTTTTTAATTTTGAAAACTGTAAAGTGAGGGAGGAGTCAAAAATCATGGTGTTTGTTTATAGCCCAGCCAGCGTCGGAAGGCATGTCAGCATTGATTTGAGAAGAGTAGGGTCTGAGTTGTTGGTAGAAAAAAAACATGATGTGAGTTGTATTTCAGCCAGACTGATTCGGACAACTTGTGGTGGTGATGTAGGGCTGCAGTGTGGTCGGTGGGTGTGCTGGTCGTCCTGGTCCCAAGTCCACTACTAAGACCTTAGGTTACTATCTTAGGTTACTGTCACGATGACCATTGCGTCAGCTGTCCCCCGTCTCTGATAGTTATGGGCAACGACTGGGATCGTGGACACCCCCTCCTCATCCACTCAGCAGCGTTGTTTGTCCGTTTCCACGTCTGTCTGTCTGTCATGCTTCCTCTTCCACGACACTATTACCTGGAGGATGATTAAACCGGAAGGTCCACTTGGTCTTCTTGCTATTATGGCCTGACCACTTACCATCTGTCTTCTCCACAGTGTTAAGCGTGATGGTATGGACATCAAGATCAACAGGACTTGCCAAAATCATTCTCCAGAGAACGGTGCGAGGAGGCAGAAGGAGAGAAGACAGAGAAAGAGATGGGAGGACAACATCAGTGCATGGACTGGCCTGACACTCAGCAACTGCCTAACAGCGTCTGAGAACCGGGAGGAGTGGAGGAAGCTGGTTGCGAAGTCTTCTGTGGCGCCCCAACGGTCTTCAAGACTCCAGGAATAGGTGATAGATGACAGGTGGTAAACAGGATTTCATACCGACTCACATGCTGCTTGATAGGTAAGTGAAGGGGTTAATAAAAGTTTGTTACTTCCCTTGGTAATCCATCCTTCCGTTTTTACTAATCTGTAGATTTTTTAAACCATTTCTTGTGTTTTCTTTGTCTATATCCTCAGTGAGCGCACCCTGTCAATCATGACATAGTTCATGCCCCATGTATACGGTCTATCGGACCACACAAAGGCCATGTCAAGCCTCAAAATACATGACACACTGGAAGGGTATGTGCTGGAGAGCAGACCTCTGCCAAATTTGAATGGAAATCATTCTCCTCCAAGGGAAGCAATTCTAGTACTATCTGAAAGAGTTTTTTCCTTGTATTTTTTTCGAACTGGATACGCAAATATCGACGTTTCTACCAATAAACCGTTTTTATATTTCGTGAAAATGTTTTACTTTATCGACAGTGAATTCATACATAGTATATCACAATGTTTCTCTCTCTCTCTCTCTCTCTCTCTTCTCTCCTCTCTCTCTCTCTCTCTCTCTCTCTCTCTCCTCTCTCTCTCTCTCTCTCTCTGTCTGTCCGTCTCTCTGGTCTGTATTTCTGTGTCTGTCCGTCTCTCTCTCTTCTCTCTCTCTCTCTCTCTCTCTCTCTCTTCTCTCTCTCTCTCTCAGCTTTCCTGCTGGTTAATTACCCTTGTGGGATGAAAAACCTTCAAGACAGAACTCCCAATTGGGGACCCATCGTCGATCTCTCTGACACCTGATTTCCTTTGGTTCTTCTTTGTAATCTTTCTTTTTTGTGGGTTTTTTTTTTTTTTTTTTTGGCTTGTTTGTTTGTTTTTAATCAGAAATGCAATGAGGATTGGTTTCTCTATAACTGCAGTTACAAGACTGTCAACATCGATGTTTTTATAAATGCACAAACAAACGAAATAATACTACGCACAAAAGGTTAAGGATCGGTATGTGAAAACAGGTGCGTAATAAACTCAGTTCGCTACTGTTATTTATTTCTTAGTCCAGCCAAATTGTCATGAATTCTTGTTCAGCTGTAAGTGAGCGATGTTGTGCTAGTGCGAAAATTGCACGGAATTCTCTACTGCTGAGCTGGGCTGCAAACGGAAAAGCGGAAACTTGCGAAAAATGACCTTGTTTTGGACCGTTCTGCCTGAACACATTACACTTGCCAGATGGAAAAACCATTATGCACGTGTAAGCAATACTGTGTATGTGTGAGATGCTGTCGCTCGCTTGGCTTTATAGAAGGCATTCCACCAGTAGTAGGCCTGATCTGACAATGCCCCACGACGAAAATTAAGCGAGTTGGATAGGGGACGAGCTGTTGCATGGTTCCAAGATGGTGTTCCCAAGCGAGAAGTGGCCAGGCGACTTCATGTGTCCATCTCGGTCATTGTCCGACTGATTTAACGCTTCACAGCCACTGGGATTGTCCATGAAAGACGCAGATCTGGTCGACCGAAGAAGACAACCCCACGTGACGATCGTCTCATTGAACGACAAGCCCTGCAGACAAGAACAGCATCTTCCAGCATCATTCAAAGGCAGTTCAGGGTGGCAACTAACATCAACATCAGCCAGCAGACCATACGGAACCGCCTACATGGGTTTAATCTCCGTTCTCGTCGCCCAGCAGTACGGCCACGCTTAACTCCAGCCCATAGGGTAGCACGCCACGCCTTCTGCGCACGTCACGTGAGGTGGACACGTCAGCAATGGTCCCAGGTCCTGTTCAGTGATGAATCACGCTTCACCCTTCACCACAACGACGGCCGACTGAGGGTCTGGAGGCGCCCAGGGCAACGCTTTATTGACGCCATTGTCCAAGAAACGGTGGCCTTTGGTGGAGGTTCTGTAATGGTCTGGGGGGCCTTCAGCCTTCACCACAGAACACCCTTGTATCATGTACAGGGTAACCTGACTGGCATCCGATACCGGGATGAGATCCTTCGACCGCTGGCTGTGCCTACACTGCAGCAGATGGGACCGAGGGCTGTCTACCAGGATGACAACGCTCGCCCCCACAGGGCAAGGGTGGTCAACGACTTCCTGCAGCAGTCTTGAGTCAACAGAATGGAGTGCC
Source organism: Conus ventricosus (assembly GCA_018398815.1). Taxonomy (NCBI): domain Eukaryota; kingdom Metazoa; phylum Mollusca; class Gastropoda; order Neogastropoda; family Conidae; genus Conus; species Conus ventricosus. Next base: position 53,972,391 of record CM031625.1, read on the forward strand.
CAGCATGCAGTCCCGATCTGAACCCGATTGAGAACCTCTGGGATGAGCTGGATCGCAAAGTGAGGAGCCACCCCCCTCCAGGGATGCCCAACACCTCTACCCGATGCTGCAGGCTGAGTGGCAGGCGTTTCCACAGAGGATCTTCACCAACCTGGTCAACTCGATGAGGACTCGCTGCGTCGAGTGCCAGAACAGCCATGGTGGTTACACGCATTACTGAGCTTTTGGGAGCGTCAGTATGCCCTATCTTGTGATTTCAATGACTTTGGGAAATCAAATTTGGATACGTACCCACTTTAATCAAATGTACACACCAAACGATTGCTCGAGATTGAAGGCAATTTTGTATTCTTATCACTAAAGAATGGAATTTAATGTTGGCCAAACTTCAACGCATTGACTTTCTTATTTTGACAGTTATGAATGTTTGTGAAAGTGATCCTTAACTTTTTGTGTGTAGCTTATAACAGAAAGGGAACAAACAAAAAAACACTTCTACATGTTGTGAAACCTTTTTCCGCCTTTACATAGCATTGCGTAAACACGGCAAAGTCACATTTGTAACATTAGTAGTAGTAGCAGCAACAGTAGCAGCAGCAGCAGAAGTAGTAGTAGTAGTAGTAGTAGTAGTAGTAGTAGTGGTGGTGGTGGTGGTGGTGGTGGCGGTGGTGGTGGTGGTGGAGGTAACAAAAGGGTGGTGGTGGTGGTGGTGGTAGTGATGGTGGTGGTGGTGGTAGCAATAGTGGTTGTGGTAGTGGTTGTGGTGGTGGTGGTGGTTGTGGTGGCGGTGGTGGTGGTGATGGTGGTGGTAGCAATAGTGATTGTGGTGGTGGTGGTGGTTTTGGTGGCAGTGGTGGTGGTGATGGTGGTATAGAAAGAGGAGGAGAAGGAGGAGGAAGAAAGGAAGAGGAGGAGAGAAAAAGAACAACAGAAGAGAATTGAGAGTAGTGGTGTAGTTTTCGTTTCATCAAGGAGGAGTCACAGGGTGTTTTACAAGTCCTCGAGACACTACGGGAGCCGGAATAGCTCAGTTGGTAGAGCGCATGACTCGTAATCTTGGTGATCCTGGGTTGCGGGTTCGAACCTCCGTCGGGGCGTTTCGGTACAGGGGGATTTTTCCCTCGGAGTTAACATTGGTTCTGACTCCATTTCCCATACAGTCCTTCGATGAGACTATAAACCGAGGTTCCGTGTGTGAACGCATGCATAACATCTTGCACACATCAAATCCCATCACCAACTTTCGGAAGAGTAGGCCAGTTTGGCCGTTGGTATGGATGACACGTTACACATAGCATGCACCCTGCGTGAGAAATGGAAAGAATGAAGGAAGTAAGGAAAATGAGTGATCGATATTGAACGATACTGACTGGATGACACGGGAAACGACTAAATGAAGCGCCAGCTGGCAGCTCTTCAGTCGGCACTACCCAGGTAGGCAGCCCGTTGTGTAAACGAGTGTTGATTGTAAAGCGCTTAGAGCTTGGCCTCTAGCCGAGAATAGGCGCTGTATAAGTATTCATTATTATTATTATTATTATTATTATTATTATTATTATTATTATATTATTATACACCGCATTTGCCATACAGCCTCAATGTGCGTGTGTCAGAGCAAAGTAAACACTTTGGGAAAATCGTTGGGAAGAGGGTCTCATCAACGGCGCGTGGCACACGTCTGACTAGAGCTTTAACCCAGCGCACTGGTCACACCCTACATGTACAAATGTTTTTGCTACTACTGGCACGCCCACTGGCACTTTTCCAACATGGGTTAGTTTTGAAATGCTGTTACTATGTCCTGTACTTTACAGTGCCACTTCCACCACGACTTCGTCCACTACTACTATTGCTACTAATGCTTCTTCCATGACTGTTACTATTACAACTGCTACTTCCATTCTTACTGTTACTGGAACATCTTCCATGGCTATTACTATTACTACTGCTGCGACTTCCATGACTGTTACTGTTACTGCTGCTACTTCCATGACTGTCGCTATTACTGCTGCTACTTCCATGACTGTCGCTATTACTGCTGCTACTTCCATGACTGTCGCTATTACTGCTGCTACTTCCATGACTGTTACTATTACTGCTGCTACTTCCATTCTTATTACTATTTCTGCTGCTACTTCCATGACTGTTACTATTACTGCTGCTACTTCCATTCTTAATACTATTTCTGCTGCTACTTCCATCACTGTTACTATTACTGCTGCTACTTCCATTCTTATTACTATTTCTGCTGCTACTTCCATGGCTTACTTATTACCGCTGCTACTTCCATGACTGTCGCTATTACTGCTGCTACTTCCATGACTGTTACTATTACTGCTGCTACTTCCATTCTTATTACTATTACTGCTGCTTCTTCCATGACTGTTACTATTACTGCTGCTACTTCCATTCTTATTACTATTACTGCTGCTACTTCCATTCTTATTACTATTACTGCTGCTACTTCCATGACTGTTACTATTACTGCTGCTCCTTCCATTCTTATTACTATTACTGCTGCTACTTCCACTTTTTACTATTGCTGCTGTACTCCACTGTACTATTACCTGCTACTTTCTTATTACTATTACTGCTGCTACTTCCATGACTGTTACTATTACTGCTGCTACTTCCATTCTTATTACTATTACTGCTGCTACTTCCATGACTGTTACTATTACTGCTGCTACTTCCATTCTTATTACTATTACTGCTGCTACTTCCATGACTGTTTACTATTACTTCTGCTACTTCCATTCTTATTACTATTACTGCTGCTACTTCCATTCTTATTACTATTACTGCTGCTACTTCCATCTTATTACTATACAGCTGCTAACTTCCATGACCGTTACTATTACTGCTGCTACTTCCATTCTTATTACTATTACTGCTGCTACTTCCATGACTGTTACTATTATTGCTGCTACTTCCATTCTTATACTATTACTGCTGCTACTTCCATTCTTATTACTATTACTGCTGCTACTTCCATGACTGTTACTATTACTGCTGCTACTTCCATTCTTATTACTATTACTGCTGCTACTTCCATTCTTATTACTATTACTGCTGCTACTTCCATGACCATTACTATTACTGCTGCTACTTCCATTCTTATTACTATTACAGCTGCTACTTCCATGACCGTTACTATTACTGCTGCTACTTCCATTCTTATTACTATACTGCTGCTACTTCCATGACTGTTACTATTATTGCTGCTACTTCCATTCTTAATTACTATTACTGCTGCTACTTCCATTCTTATTACTATTACTGCTGCTACTTCCATGACTGTTACTATTACTGCTGCTACTTCCATTCTATTACTATTACTGCTGCTACTTCATCTTATTACTATTACTGCTGCTACTTCCATGACCATTACTATTACTGCTGCTACTTCCATTCTTATTACTATTACTGCTGCTACTTCCATGACTGTTACTATTACTGCTGCTACTTCCATTCTTATTACTATTACAGCTGCTACTTCCATTCTTATTACTATACTGCTGCTACTTCCATGTCTGTTACTATTACTGCTGCTACTTCCATTCTTATTACTATTACTGCTGCTACTTCCATTCTTATTACTATTACTGCTCCTACTTCCATGACCGTTACTTTTACTGCTGCTACTTCCATGACTGTTACTATTACTGCTCGCTACTCTCATTCTTATTACATTACTGCTGCTACTTCCATTCTTATTACTATTACTGCTGCTACTTCCATGACTGTTACTATTACTGCTGCTACTTCCATTCTTATTACTATTACTGCTGCTACATTCCTTCTTATTACTATACTGCTGCTACTTCCATTCTTATTACTATTACTGCTGCTACTTCCATGACTGTTACTATTACTGCTGCTACTTCCATGCGTTTTATACTATACTGCTGCTACTTCCATGACTGCTGCTGTTACTGCTGCTATTTTCCATGACTGTTAGTATTACTGCTGCTACTTCCAGGCTATTACTTATTACTGCTGCTACTTCCATGGCTATTACTTATTACTGCTGTTACTTCCACGGCTATTACTTATTACTGCTGCTACTTTCATGGCTATTACTTATTACTGCTGCTACTTCCATGACTGTTAGTATTACTGCTGCTACTTCCATGACCGTTAGTATTACTGCTGCTACTCCACGGCTATTACTTATTACTGCTGCTACTTCCATGGCTATTACTTATTACTGCGCTACTTCCACGGCTATTACTTATTACTGCTGCTGCTACTTCCATGGCTATTACTATTACTGCTCCTTACTTCCATGACCGTTACTATTACTGCGCTACTTCCATGCTGTTACTATTACGTCGCTACTTCCATGGCTGTTACTTCCATGACTGTTAGTATTACTGCTGCTACTTCCATGACTGTTAGTATTACTGCTGCTACTTCCATGGCTATTACTTATTACTGCTGCTACTTCCATGGCTATTACTTATTACTGCTGCTAATTCCACGGCTATTACTTATTACTGCTGCTGCTACTTCCATGGCTATTACTATTACTGCTCCTACTTCCATGACTGTTACTATTACGCTGCTACTTCCATGGCTGTTACTATTACTGTCGCTACTTCCATGGCTGTTACTGTTGCTGCTGCTACTTCTATGACTGTCACTATTACTGCTGCTACTTCCATGACTGTTAGTATTACTGCTGCTACTTCCATGACTGTTAGTATTAATGTCGCTACTTCCATGGCTGTTTACTGTTACCGTTGCTACTTCCATGACTGTTACTTATTACTGATGCTACATCCATGACTTACTATTACTGCTGCTACTTCCGTGCTGTTACTATTTACTGCTCCTACTTCCATGACTGTTACTATTACTGCTGCTACTTCCATGGCTGTTTCTATTACTGTCGCTACTTCCATGGCTGTTACTGTTACTGCTGCTTCTTCCATGACTGTCACTATTACTGCTGCTACTTCCATGACTGTTAGTATTACTGTTGCTACTTCCATGGCTGTTACTATTACTGCTGCTACTTCCATGACTGTTAGTATCACTGTTGCTACTTCCATGGCTGTTAGTATTACTGCTGCTACTTCCATGGCTGTTACTGTTACTGCTGCTACTTCCATGACTGTCACTATTACTGCTGCTACTTCCATGACTGTTACTTATTACTGCTGCTACTTCCATGACTTACTATTACTGCTGCTACTTCCATGGCTATTACTTATTACTGCTGCTATTTCATGCTAATACTTATACTGCTGCTACTTCCATGGCTATTACTTATTACTGCTGCTACTTCCATGGTTATTACTATTACTACTCTACTTCCTTGACGATTACTTATTACTGCTGCTACTTCAATGGCTATTACTATTACTGCTGCTACTTCCATGCTATTACTTATTACTGCTGTTACTTCAAGGCTATTACTTATTACTTTGGCGACTTTTATGGCGATTACCGATTACTGCTGCTATTTTCATGGCTATTATTTATTACTGCTGCTACTTCCTTGGCGATTACTTATTACTGCTGCTACTTGCATGGTTATTATTACTGCACATCCATGGCTATTACTTATACTGCTGCTACTTCCATGGTTATTATTGCTGCTTACATCCATGGCTATTACTTATTACTGCTGCTACTTCCATGGTAATTATTGCTGCTACATCCATGGCTATTACCTATTACTGCTGTTACTTCCATGGTATTATTGCTGCTACTTCCATGGCTATTACTATTACTGCCGCTGCTGCTGTCAACATCGAAAGTAACAGCCTATGGTGTATTGTACTTGCCATGGACATCAGGGTATGTCACCTTTGAGTCCCATATAGAACTTTTTTCCTGTCTTTTTCTATGGCCGTTAAGTCAAAGACACGAAGCTGGTCTTGAGGATCAGTCTGTTACTCCACGTTCTATAAGCAGGTATACTCAGCTCATAAACAAGATGAACTGCACTGTCAACTGTTCTTGAACAGTTGCAAAGTGAGACGACTGCAGGCGGAAATCTAAACAAATCTTAAATAAATGTTAGCGAACCGCAAAGAGAACGTGGACAAACGAGTCACAAGACAAAACACGACGCGTTTCGACCTCTTAGGTCTTCTTCAGGCAGACACAAACAAATAGGACAATGAAAATGATGAATTTGTCACTTAACTGAGATCTTTTCAGCTCGTTTTCATTCAACGCCTGCCTACCTTGCGCTGAAGAGATCTAAGCTAAGTGACAAATTCTCATTTTCATTGTCCTGTTTGTTGTGGTCTTGCCTGAAGAAGACCTAAGAGGTCGAAACGCGTCGTGTTTTGTCTTGTGACTCGTTTGTCCACGTTTCTCTTGGCGGTTCGCGAATATTTATTTAAGATTTGTTCTTGAACAGATGCGGAACAGTCTCGCAGCTGGAGGAGCTGCGTTTTTTTTTTTACAGAGAGGACACTTTTTCTCTTTAAAAAAGTTTTATTACTTTACCGCTCATACTGCTTCTGCTTCTGCTTCTCATACTGCTTCTGCTTCTGCTTCTCATACTGCTTCTGCTTCTGCTTCTCATACTGCTGCTGTTGCTGCCGCTACCACCACTACTGTTACAGATGCTGCCGTTACTGCCGCTACCACCACTACTGTTACAGATGCTGCCGTTACTGCCGCTACCACCACTACTGTTACAGATGCTGCTGTTGCTGCCGCTACAACCACTACTGTTACAGATGCTTCCGTTACTGCCGCTACCACCACTACTGTTACAGATGCTTCCGTTACTGCCGCTACCACCACTACTGTTACAGATGCTGCTGTTGCTACTGCTACCACCACTACTGTTACAGATGCTGCTGTTGCTACTGCTACCGCCACTACTGTTACAGATGCTGCTGTTGCTGTGGTACTTCCTTAAAAAAAAATAACACACACACACACACACACACACACACACACACACACACACACACACACACATAAACGAAAAAGAATGCATATTCACGAAATATTGGTACTAGGAAAATAGGTAACCCATCAGACAACAAGCAAACTTAGCCACCATTCCTTTGCTGATCCATCTGATCTCATCCCCCCCTCCCTCCCCTGGCCCATTGCCAGTTCGCTTCCTCCTCTTTCTCGCACTCCTTTCCGAGTCACAAAACTGCAGTTGAATACCACTCTATCTCCATCACTACCACTACTACAACTCTTCGACACTAAGAACTGTTTTCTCTGTTTTCCTTGTGAGTTGGACAGGAGCCACTCCGCCATAATAAATATCCTAAAGAACATACCACATGACCGAGGCAGAGGGATCTGTGGAGGGCCCCCACCATACAGCAGCCTCCGTCAGTGCCTCTGGGGTTCATGTCTGAGTGTATGAAGAAGAAGAAGAAGAAGAAGAAGAAGAAGAAGAAGGAAGAAGAAGAGGAAGAGGAAGAGGAAGAGGAAGAAGAAGAAGCAGAAGAAGAAAAAGAAGAAGAAGACAGCAGAAGAAGAAGAAAGAACGAAGAAGAAGAAGAAGAAGAAGAAGAAGAAGAAGAGGAGGAGGAGAAGGAGGAAGACGAAGAAAGAAGAAGAAGAAGAAGAAGAGGGGAGGAGGAGGAGGAGGAGGAGGAAGAAGAAGAAGGAGGAGGAGGAGGACGAGGACGAGGAAGAAGAAGAAGAAGAAGAAGAAGAAGAAGAAGAAGAAGAAGAACAACAACAACAACAGTCATTGCAACAGTCATTGCAACAGTAATAGATAACACGAAAGACCATATCTAATTACCGAGTCAGAAATAGACGTTGAAAGTGTGATGAGCAGCAGTGTAACTGGTGGGGAAACGTTTACAGGCCGGACACGCAGTGAGGCAGAGCGAGCGCTGGATGACACGGGCCGCTCACCCCGAAGTGATGCATGGACACACTCACCGTGTCTGGCCAGGGACGCATTAAGGCGTGAGATGCACGAAAGATTGGACAACGTCTACGTCCTCTGTAGCTTGCCGCTGGTGATGGTCTGAGTTCTATCAGCTGTAAATGTCATGTCAGGGAAGTGCTGCTTCTCTGCATGATGACTGAAAGAGTCATTATAGGGAATCGTCCTGGCTTATCAATGGTCTTCTCTGCATGATGACTGAAAGAGTCATTACAGGGGATCGTCCTGGCTTATGAATGATCTTCTCTCCCACAAAGTTGTAATTGAGCACACAATTTGTAGAAGGGAATAAGCCAGTTGTCTGTCAAGATTCCTGAGGATTTAGACATCATTCTGAAAGAACGATTTTGTTTTGTGTGTGTGTGTGTGTGTGTGTGTGTGTGTGTGTGTGTGTGTGTGTGTGTGTGTGTGTGTGTGCAACCCCCATCACACTCGAACCTGTATACATATATCCAAGATCTTTTGACAACTTCATGACGTTAGCATTTTATGGTTTGAAGAAATACTAAACAATTCAGATTAAACAATATAACAGAGTTACAATAAACATAGAGTAAACACACAAGGTACCATTACCATCAAACAAGGACCCCATTCCACGTAACTCCTGGTCATCTGAAGAGAAATCATACAAATCTAAGATGACATTTATGTTTGGTAAGAATGAAGTCACCACGAATGACACATCACTAAAAGACGTAGACGTTGACCAATCCGACGTACATCTCACGACTTGATGTCTCTTCAGTCAGAGCGTGGATGTGTGAGCACAGATGAGCGCCCAGTGTGATGTATCATGTGCACTGACTCACTGCCGGCCCTCTCTGCCTGTGAATGTCCACCACGGATTTTACGATGCTCGTCACAAGTGGCATGATGTGTGTCTGCTTCTCTGATTATCTCCCACACTCGCTTTGTTTCATGTCCTGGACTTTCTACACACACACACACACACACACACACACACACACACACACACACACACACGCGCGCGCGCGCGTGCGCACGTGCTCTTTCCCCTCTCCCTCTGTCTGTCTGTCTGTCTGTCTGTCTCTCTCTCTCTCTCTCTCTCTCTCTCTCTCTCTCTCTCTCTCCTCTCTCCTCTCTCTCTCCCGAGGGCTGTTTAACTAATGGCAGTGAAATACCAGAAAAAGTCTTCTCTCTGTCTCTGTCTCTGTCTCTCTCTGTCTCTCTGTCTCTGTCTCTGTCTCTCTCTCTCTCTCTCTCTCTCTCTCTCTCTCTCTCTCTCTCTCTCCTCTCTCTCTCTGTCTCTTTGTGGTAACGCTTCCGCTGCTTAATTACCCTTGTCGGATGTAAAACCTTCAAGATGCAATTCCCCTGAGGGGGACTCAACGTTGATCTCTCTGCACGAGCTGTCCTTTGGCTTTTCCTTTTTGAATTCGGTCTTTTCTTGAAATCAAAAAGGCGGTGAGAGTGCGGCTCTCGGTACAAGTGCTGTTACAACAATGGCAGCACAAATCATATAGATGGACCACCACATGGCATCGTAGTAATTTGTTTGTTGTCCTTTCGAGACGACGAAACCAATCTAGTCATCCTGGGACGGGGGTGAGTACGTAATGCGGGTCAGGCCATTGCGCCCGGAAAGACTATCACCGAACGGACAGGGATGGTGGCAGCACTAGAGACTTTGACATTTGGTCTTCCTGATCATCCTGTCTGCTCAGCTCGCAATTCTGTTGTTTTCCCACAGTCCTGCACCTTTGCGGACAGCTGTTTCGCCACCCGTCTCGTCCTGGCCGCTGCTCCATGTGTGTAGCGATGCTGAAGGCCTTCAGAAGATTTGAGGCTGTCCTTTGAAACGCTTCCTCTGGCCTCCATGGGAGCTTTGCCCGTTGCAGTCGCCAAACAATAGCTTTTTGGGCAGCCGATGGTCGCAGGGCGAACTACGTGACCTCCCAGCGAAGTTGTTTACTTGCATCAGGATGGTGAAGATCTAGGCAGGCCACACAAGTAGCACTTCACCCGTCCGGAATCTTGTCCTGCCACTAGGCCCATGTGTCTTCTGAGCAGGTGGTGTGGAAATGGTTCAGTTTCCTGCGTGACGCTGCTAAACTGTCCATTTTCCACAGCCATAGAGCAGTGGTGAGAACAACGGCCGATATACCTTGACTTGGTCCTAGGTGATGCTTCCGGGCATGCAATCGGTAGATGGTGCCAAACCACATGATAGAGTAGGAATAAGAGGTACCACCACAGATAAGTAGGAATATAGAGGGTGCCACCACATGATAGAGTAGGAATATAGATGGTACCACCACATGATAGAGTAGAATATAGATGGCACCACCACATAATATAGTAGGAATATATATGGTACCACCACATGATATAGTAGGAATATAGATGGTACAACAAAAGGCATGCTATTCGTAAGATGGTCCACCACATGGCATAGTACCAAGAAGGGTACTTTGGCTAAAATTCTAAAGATGGTACCACCGCATTGCATAGTATTAAAATTATAGATGGTACCAACCACATACATACTATTCATATAGATGGAACCAACACATGACATAGTTTTCTTTATAGTTGGTACCACACAGGACCAACTTTTTCAGAAAGATGGAACCACAATGACATAGTATTCATTATAGATGGTACCACCACATGACATACTATTCATATAGATGGAACCAACACATGACATAGATTCATTATAGATGGTACCACCACATGACTTTCTATTCATGTAGATGGAACCAACACATGACATAGTATTCATTATAGATGGTACCACCACATGAACATACTATTCATATAGATGGAACCAACACATGACATACAACAGCGAGGAGAAGTACTACTGTATGCCTGTCGGTTTTCTTCCACACAGCATTAGTAAAGCACAGCCAATTGTACTTGTATAAGAGGAGGAGGAGGAAGAGGGGAGAGGAGGGGGAGAAAGAGAAGGAAGAAGGAGGAGGAGGAGGAGGAGAGGGGAAAGGAGGAGAGGAAAGGAGGGGGAGGAGGAAGAGCGGGAGAAGAGAGCACAATGAATGAAGAATGGAAATAGTAATAGGGTTTTTTCGTTTCATCAAGGAGAGTCACATGGTGTTTTACAAGTCCACTAGGCACTGCACCACGTTGCCATACAGCCTCAATGTGCAAGTGTCACAGCAAAGTAAACACGTTGGAAAAACGTTCGGAAGAGGCTCGTAGATGCCGTGTGTCCACATGCCTGAATCGAGCTTTAATCCAACGCGCTGGTCAGTCCCTACGTGTACAACTGTTTCACTTTCTTCTGGCACATTTGTTGTCATCTCTTAAGGGGGTTTGGGAAATTTATTTTGCTGTTTCTAGTTTCAAAGTGAGACAGCTGCAGGCGGAAATTCCCACAATTTAAAAGAAGAGTCAAGTTAATCCCCCAGAAACCGGGACAAACACTCACAAGACAAAACACGACGCGTTTCGACCTCGTAGGTCTCCTTGAGGCATGACAAACAGCACTCGGGACAATGAAAACGAAGAATGAGCAGTCACTTGTCTTCTCCAATTTCGCGCAAGATGGGCGTTGAATGTTGATTGTAAACCACACTTTAAAATATCAAAATCCAGAAAGTAAATGTGCCGTGATTATGATACCTAAAAAAGAGAAAGAGAGAGAAACCGACAGCCCAGAAAGATAACGAAAGAGGAGGGAAGCAGCAGCAGCAGCCAGCAACAGCAGCAACACAAAAACAAAAGAAGAAGAAAGTTTGGCTTTCATGCCCCGAATAGTGTTTGTCTTACAACGAAAACACGATGTTTTTATTTGTCCTCATAAAAATACAAGGAAAATTTGTTTGTGGGCCAATTACAAACTTCACACATTACAACAACTTATAAACAAGTATATCATTAAAAATATTTCACACTTTGCACTGTGCTCATCATTCCTTGTCAATTCATTATCTATCTTGTGTCAGTCCTGTACACAATATAAATATTAACACATGCACCACACATCCTACCACCCCCCCACCCCCCACCACCCCAGATACACACACACACCACACCAATGCAGAATCACATGCACACACCCCACCAAAACAGTGCACACACACACACACACACACACACACACACACAACCCACACACACCCACACACACACCACACACACGCACACACGCACACACGACACACACACACACCACACACACACACCACCCCAAAACACATACACACACACACACACAGAGGCGCCACACACCACCACCACAAACCACCATCAGAGAACAAATAAAAGCTGTTTTCTGGAGTCGCCCGGTCGAAACGGGTTGAGACCGGGGTAGCCAGAACAGACATTTATTAGTTCTCTAACTAGTAAACCCTACAAACAGCATACTGTGTAGGATTACCGTTTTCAAACTAATTTACTAAACTTTTCAGATTTCAGTTTTTGCTTAATCCCTGTGTTTTTCCTGTCATTTTCAATAACATCATTTTAAACGCAAACATTCATCAAATGATTTCTCTGTCTTTCGGGTGAAATAAAACTACAGTCCTTAACTGTTCTCTAAAGTCTTTTAAAACCGAGTTATATTTTTGAGATAAAATCCACACACTTATTCCAGCATGTCTTCCACTGAAGGCCAGTTTTGACAAAGTGTTTCTCTTTTTAAACTATGTCTTTTTCTGCCGAACATCATCTATAATAAATAGGGGTCTGTGTTTTTTTAAACATTTTATAAAAGAAATTCTAACCACTCCCCTAAATTTTATTGCTAGGATCAACTAAATATATGTTATCATCTCCCCATATAAACCTTCATCATGATATGTTTTGTTAAATTCAAGTGTTGGACAGAAAATCACAATAAATCAAAATTATAGCGATAAACTGTTTGTAATAGGTCTGGATAAATATTTTTTTTTCCAAAACCAGTCTGCCCAAACAAATCAATGAACAATGAGGAGTTTTTTGCCCAAAAAAGTTTAACTGCTCCATATTTTTATAACGGAATTTAATCTAATCCAGTTATTGTTTTTATCATGCTCTCTGTCAAAACTTGTTCAGTATAATAAAACCCTATAAGGCCAAAAATGCGTAAAAATTAACCAATTCAGTTCTGTAAAAATTTTTTCTATTTAGACTAATATTGATTTTTTTGTTTGTTGTTATGACCGTAATATCCTCACCATTGTGAAGAATGACGACCGAACTTTAAGACTGTCAACGTCTAAGTTTTTGCCACTAATTAAAAACCCTTTTTAGAAGGCCCTCACAAACCCCCCACAACCCCACCCTCTCCACATCTTTTAAGACAGAAATTTCAAATACATTGCAACGTGTCCCAAATTTCATTTGCGGAATGAACTGTAATTTTGTAGAAGCATCTTTCAAAACCGATTCTTTTCTGTGGGGGATGTACTGTTTATTCCCAAAGGGCTTTATTTCAATCTCTTTCCGACTAATTTCCTCTGCATAACACGTATATGAAAGGCCCACAGTTGAATGCTTTTCTAAAACTTTTTTGCCGGGCTAAAAAATGTAAATGGGCTTATGAATTCAAATTTATGTCCCATTCAAATATGGTCTAAGTGCCATTTGCTTCAGGTTTTCGAACTATTTTTATTCATACTGCCAACATTATTTGCTTCTAGATTGCGCAGTTTTTTCTAGTTTAGGAAACTTTTGCTGTCGCCTACTTCTTTGCTTTTTATAATCACCATCTTTAGGTACTCAAAACCATACAAAGCGCCTATCTCACCGTTCTGTTCAAAGTCCGTAACGTCCTGCAAGGGTCTTTTAATTCTAAATTTAAATACACCCACAGGCGCTAATGTAACTCCTGATTCTTCTGTCCACGCGACTTTATTTTTTAGTACATTTTATTATTTTATTCCAAGACAATGTGTAGGTTATCACATTTCACAACTTCCCCCGTTTTGCTGCGATTTTTATATTAAATGATCCGACCCTCCCACAAACTAATTTTTTAAAAACTGTAAATTGGGGAAATTTGTATAATTCATAATCGCAATATGCAGCTTCCCTGACGGAAGAGCTCTTAAAGCAGTTGGGGGCCTTCCATCATATAAGTTTCATCATTGCTCAGCTCATCCAAATAAACATAGATAATGAATGTAATGCAAGATTGACGGATTTTCTCCCTCATAAGAAAGTTTTGCCCTGGTGTAACTCTAAATCTATGATTGTCAGCTGGCAAACCCTAACATTTGCTAGCTCTTTATCAAAAATAACCTGCTTCTTCTTCTTCAGGCTTGAAGGCCAACATTGTTTTTAAGATTCGCATTGTTAAGTTTGAGAGTAATGTTAAAGTTACTCATTGCTCTTTAGTGAGAAAAACCCCGTAATAACCATCAGGTATGGTTAATTGCTAACTTTGGCCCCTGATTTGTCAACTTTTAGAATCTTATTATTCTTCCTGGATTCACTTAAAATTACACCAAACGACTTTGTAAAGTATTTCAGGGAGCGCGAACCGTTCTGGTTCCGCAATTGTTATCAATAGCATTTTTCTAAAAGCGAAGGGCGGTCTTGGTTTTATTTTTACAAACATTTTTTAAACGAAATAAAAATGGCTGCATTTAAATATACTGATGCAAAATATTCTGTTGGCCGCACTACAATCTTAAAAATAAACAACTGATACTCTTGGAAATTTCTGTGACCCCAGTCTACCCTTTCAAGTAAGCGAGTACTCCATTGAACAGAAAACTTAACCCCCCAAATAAAAAAGACTACATCCGAAAGTGTGGTTTAGTCATCCGATGCATTTTTATTCAAACCAGTTAAACTTCCCTGTTTTTTGTGCATCAACTGGTGTGGAGTGTCGTATGCTGATCACTTAAATCATCCTGATCCTTTGGAGGTCAGTGATAGATTTCATTTCTATTACACCTTCAGGCGTATTTTGACTGAACTGCAAGCGCCATTGCCAAATGACAAACCGTTTAATCCATTCAGCAACAGAATAGACATGAAGGCTTTTGGGAAAAGGGTCTGTAACGAATTCAATATTAATGTTTAAAGGGAAAACTTTAGACAAAAGTTGGATCTTAATCACGGCTTAGGGACCCCTTAATTTTTGGGGCGCGCACAGAAAGTATAACTATGACTGGAAATCCCCTTACACATCTTTCTCTTCAGGCACAGGGTTCACCTTGGGTCCATAGAGCAAGAGCATAAAACAGCAAAGACAACATTTATTAGATACTTCTAAGGGCCTAACTAGAGCAGGAATAGAACAATAAACGACTCTGTTCGTACTTACGTTTTGGGGTTTGCTAGGTTCGCAAACACAAACGAGGTCGAGCATAACTGATCCTTCTACTGGTTTTGATGCACAAAAACAATACTTAGCAAATTTAGAGGACGCATTAATTCTACAGTTGATTACCTTCAAGTATAAAAAGGTACCAAAATGTTTTACAATAAAGCAAGATCGAAAGTAGACTTTGCTGTTTGGGACTGGTTTATACATGCCGCCTTCTGACCTCAGGCTCCAGATAGGAATAATAATAAACTACAAAATGAAATCCTTTTGGCGGCAAAGAACAGAAAGTCGGGAAAAACGAAATAAATTCTGAGCCATAATATTGCAAGCAGTAAACAAACACCCAAGAATAAAGTCATCCAATCCCCAAGGTCCAAAGCCTAAGGCCATTGAAGACGCGGGCTCTGTTCGCGATGACCATGAATAGAAAAGACAGCACTTGTTGTTTATTAACTGGCATAGGAAATTTCTCAGCCTTTATCTTACTAAATATTAACCCAACTATTTAAAAGAACTAATGTCCATAAGTGCTCGGCCATAAAGCCAACTACTTTGCTTGCAGTAGACAAAAGCCCGCAAACAATACTACCTAATATACCAGGTAAAGAGTCTATAGCTTTACCAGCTAATTTTTTTAATAAACTCGCAAGATGACAACTGTTTCTTTAAACCCCTGTTTTTCAGGCGGAGGTGATGGCGATGGAGCACTGACCCGGAACCACCGCCGCCTGTAATAGCCATTACCAGTGTACTTTTGGGAAAACCTAAGGCCGTTATAACGCTTGCTAATGTGACTCCTTGCCTCTAAACAGTGTTCGTATTCGTTCTGCTAGTGTCGCGCTTCATAAAATTTTTTCGATAGTTTCTCATTCGGTCGCTTGAGATCGAATTGATCGGATAGTAGACACCTCTTTTAGTATTGCCGATCTTTGTTCTTTCAAGATCTTTTAGTCTTTGGTTATTCTTTCTTTAACCACAGGCTCTAAGTTGGCGTCAACACCTCAGCGACTTTTTTTTCTTTCTTTCTATATGCTCATCTAGTTCCCAAACCAGCTTTGCTAAATTGTTTTTTTAATTTGTCTCTGAGAGTTCTCAAAGAATGATTGCGGTATTTTATTTCTTCTATGGGCAGCGGCGTCATAATAGTTTTTTAATGCTGTTTCTTCTGAAAAACTGGGTTTCGCTTCTACTATTCTGCCTGCTTCTATTATTTTGTCTGCTGTCTGGCTTAAATCTTCAAGTTCCACGTTTGTATTGACACCTTTTGGGAATCTTGCAGTGTGTTTGAAGTTTAGAAACTCCTTCCCCATCTAATTTTTTGGTTTAACAATGCCAAGGCGATTTTGATCTTCCACCTAAGTCCTTGTCTAATGTATTCATGCTTACAAACTTTTATGGGGCCCCGTTTTTTTGTAAGCTGAACAATTGTTCTCGGGCGGGCCGCTTTCACAAACAAATGGCCACCTTTACTTCAAAATCAGGGGCTATAAGTTGGGGAGGTTCTAGGCCTAAACTTTTGGGAAAATGACTGGGCCCTACTTTCTGTTAATTCACGCCGCAATGAATTTGTTGAGCGATTGCGGTGTCAAAGGAGTTATTTCACTCGTGTCGTCTTCAGGATCAAAAAAACCATAATCTTCTTCATCTTCAATTCCTGCCATATTTTTAAAAAAATTAACTTTTATTTTGTTTTATAAAAATGTCACAAGCATATGGCTCAATTCTTAACCCGCTTAGAAGACTGCAAGAGCCCTTTGGGGTGAAGGGGAAAAAAACAGAATATTATTGTTCCGAATAATCCATCTACTATTGATGCAGATCAAATTCTTACTGTCAATTTCCAGACCTAGAGCAAAGAAGTGATTGTGCCAGGCTCTACGCGACTTACTTTCAAAATAGAACTCGCTTCAACAACAGACACCCAAACCCGGACAGTTGTCCAGAATCTGGGACGGCAATTGTTAAGAAAATTTTTATAAAACTTTTAGGGGGAAAAAAAATATTTTCTTACATAATGCAGACAATATTTTTAACCTATTCTGATCTATGGCTAACCGAGAATGAAAGGAAGATCTTGCTTTTCAAGGAATCGAAAATGAAGAAGCACTAAAACTTAGAATAGCGCCGAACTCGGCGCAGGGGAAAAAAGCAGCAAAAAGTCTTTAGCTGAAGTTATGCGTATGGAAATCGCTTTCCATCCCCTGAATTTTGAGTTGTTAATGCGCATGCGCCATACTTTCAAGGGCATTAAAAGACAGATTTTCATAAAGAACTAACTTTTAATGAATACAATGGTTATTTAAAACTGAAGACACCGAAGCAAAATACAGCATTTCTGACATCGCGTTAGAGTTTGACATTGTTAGCAACCCCACTTAGCAAGGCTGATTTAAACAACAATATCAGTCAAAATTAGTAATATATTACGAAAGAGTTGATCACCATTCTACACATCCAAAAAACGGGAGACACTATATGGAATTTTAGTTTTAGTGTCTCAGCACAATCAATTAAAGGCATTTTATTTCTGTGCGAAGATGAAGAACCATTGGGTAGACAAACGAAAAGTTTCTTAATCCTAAAATAACGAAAGTGCAATGTACAATTGAGGTAGTCCTAACCAAATCTACGCTAGCGGGGTTTAAACCTTATCAGCATTTTGATGAAAAAAGAAAATTGTTCGGAGGTGGAGGCATAGAAATCCAACAGCAGACCTTGTGTCTAAAGATCTCCATCTCACAGGTTTAGACTCGATGATTATTTAACAACAAAAACGGTTTTTGGATTGACCTAAGGTCAACTGAGGATAATCAGTTGCATGGAAAATGGGGGAACTGTAGAAACGTATAAACATTCAAATTTAAAAAGAAAAAGATGGCGATAAACCACTTAATGTACATTTGTTTTTAATATATGATTCGCAGCTGAATATTTAAGTAACAGATTTCAAGAAATAGTAAAGCTAAAAAATTTTTTATTTTTTAAAAAAGCATGCCTATTGATCATTATCCAAAAATACCTACAGAGTCGCCTAAAAGAAAGATAGTAGAAACCCCGACATAAAAGCCTTTAGATTAACCAACATACACAAATGCAACAAAAACTAGAGCAGGACCTTTCAAAATACAGCAAAACCAAAAGAAGGTATCTGCGCCTGTAATGCTGTTTTCATAGTTAATACTGAGCATCAACTATAAGTTACTATCGCAGGAACAAGTTTGGTCTAATAGCAACAGTGTTGGTACAAACCCCCAGCTTTTCCTCTAGGTGGTTTGTCTTTAGCTCTCGGTTTGTGTTTATTAGCTGTAAGTGCTGCTAGCAAAAAATTAAAAACTAAACTTCAAAAGCACACAGCTATGGTTTCAACTAATAACAGCTAAACTTAGTTCGTTCAAACTGACAATAAATAAAGCGATAGTTGACCCAAAATCACGGAAGAAGAATTTAGTCGTTTACAGGCCGATTTTGATGACTAAAAAGACAAAATTTGATCTTTAAAAAAGGCAAGGGGAAGTTTTTCTCAACACCAACCCCGA
Source organism: Conus ventricosus (assembly GCA_018398815.1). Taxonomy (NCBI): domain Eukaryota; kingdom Metazoa; phylum Mollusca; class Gastropoda; order Neogastropoda; family Conidae; genus Conus; species Conus ventricosus. The sequence continues at coordinate 53,991,070 of CM031625.1, forward strand.
GCAGATAAAAAAGGAATGTTTAAAAAAAGTAAACGAACATTAAACTCTGCTCTAAACACTCACATTAACAACGCCAAAGGTGTTTATACTTTAGTTTATGAGTCCAAGCACAAAAAGACCGCCGATATTGATTCTGATTAAGTATTTTTTTTTAATTTAAATAAATATTTTGAGTTAGAAAAGAAAACTCAACATGGATAAAATATATAAGGGCAAGACGAATTGTTTGAAGGAATGCTTAAGGGAGAGCGTTGTCAAAAGCTTTAAGCGATATTGATCTAGAAGTCATTGAAACCAACAAACGTACAGGGAAGTGTTGTGCATGCTATTTCTCAAGTTCCAGGTAAACAACAATAGACCCGCCTTAAATAATGTTAGCTGTTTTAATCGACTATATAACAATAAATGAAGAAAATCTAGAAGTCTGGTCTCAACTAAACAACAGGTTATTCTTTCTCATAATGACTTAACACCCGGTTGGCAGACCAACTGCTTACACATTTGATGTGGGCCCCTGAAGAAGCCAAAATGAAGGGTCTGGTTGGTCGGGGGGCGAAGTCTTTGAATCAATTAAAACAGGCTAAATATGAGCCATTGTAGCAAGTCTTACATTCCACACCTCCAGCATAGTCGCAAAAAGAGCAGTCTAAACATAAAGAATACAGACAACAAATTTTTTATGTTGTGTGTTTTTTGCAAGGCTGCATTAAAGTCCGCAAAAACGCAGAGAGAGTATCTAACTATGACCTTACGTCAAAGATCTTAACTTCAATGAATATCCTTTCCTGTTAGCGGGGGGATTCCAATTTATCAGTTTGAAGAACAAAACAAACCAATAACTGTTAATATCTACACATGGGATGAGGAAACAAATTGGGGCCGATTAAGTGTCCAAGAACAGTTTCCCAACATTGGCGAACCAGACAAAAGTCATGTTACTTACTACTGATGTCTTCGCCAACAGGGCTACCGCATTAACATGATACGAACAATGAGTAGATTATTAGCGCATACTTCAAAAAATTGTTGCAAACAAGAATTCTGTAGAAAATGTTTAACAATAATTCCATCCACTAAAGCCGCGCTTGAACATATAAAACATTGTAAAAGTCAGTAGACTGTAATACAGAACTAATTACGCCCCCCCCCTGGGTCTAAAGTTAGTTTTAAGAACTGGAAAAAACTGCAAAATTCTCCATACGTAGTTTACGCAGACTTCGAGTCGCTTATTGTTCCTATGAGGGGCCAACCCCCACAGAAACTTCCCAAAAAAACAAAAAGAGTAATCACCCCAAATTTTTCATTTGCCTTCGTTATTGTCAGGTCGGATGGCGCTCATTCAACGCCAGAATTATATAGAGGGCCTAATGCTGCAGAATACTTCTTAGAACGCATGCAGAAAGTGCGAAAAAGACTGTCTAATAAACTGAATCTCTCAAGCATTATTATGACTCCTGAAGATCAAAAACAGTATGACTCAGCCACACGTTGTTGGATTTGCGGTTTAGGCCTCTCATCAACGCAGAGAATCCGACAGTAAAAAGACCATGATCACATTTGCGGAAAGTTCAGAGGAGCGGCGCACAGTAAATCAATCTTCAACAAAGGTTGACCCAAAGACATGGAAGCTGCCCACTTCTTTCATAACTTGCGGGTTACGACTCTCACTATAATGCAAGCATAACCAACGCCTTCAGGTGTCATGCATTCCACAGTCAACAGAAAATACATGTGTTTCACTTTAAATAACATGTCTTTTTATGACTCTATGCAACACCTATGGATCATTAGAAGCGCTGGCTATTCCTTAAAGTCCGCCCAATAACAGAAGAATAAATTTTTACCCAACTCTTGTTAGAAAGGTGTTACCCTATGATACAGAACATTTGGGAAAGGTTTGACGAAAATACACTTCCGCCTAAAGGTGCGTTCTTTTCTATCTTAGAGGAAAGGGCATCAGCGATTCTGATTTCCACATGCTCAAGATGCGTGGCAGAAGTTAGATTGTAAAACAATGGGAGACTATCATGATTCCTACTTGATGCTGATACTGTTTGTTGGCGGACGTCTTTGAAAATTATAGAAAGACCTGCATGAAACATTATAGCCTGGATCCTGTGCATTACATTTCTGCGCCCGGGATGAGTTGGGATGCTTTCTTAAAAGATACTGGAGTACAAATTGATTTATTGTCAGATTTGCCAAGGATTCAGATGATTGAAAACGGATTGCGTGGAGGAATTAGTATGGCGTCGCATCATTACTGTAAAGCAACAACAAATACTTGACGACTATGATCCAAGTAAAAGGTCTAACTATCTCATGTATTTAGATGCAAACAATCTGTATGGTTGGCTATGGCGCAATCACTTCCGTTACGCAACTTTAAAATGCACACAGAAGACAATCCGAAAAATATTCAAAAGGCATTAAAGTGGTTTGGGCAGTTTAACGCCAATCAACAGCGTGATACATTCTAGAAGTTGACTTAGAATATCCTCAGGAACTCCATGACCTGCATAATGACTATCCATTAGCTGCAGAAAGCCTAAAGATGGCAAAAACAGAACCACCTAAACTTGTGCCTAATCTTCGAGGCAAAAAAAATTATGTCTGTCATTACAGACTTCTACAATTTTATTTAAGACATGGTTTGAAGTTGACAGCTGTTCATCGTATAATTGCTTTTGATCAAGAACAGTTCATGAAACCATACATCATGAAGAACACTGATCTCAGAACCAAATCCACAGATGCTTCAGAAAAAGACTTTTTCAAGTTGATGAACAACAGCTGTTTCGGAAAGACTATGGAGAATCCGCACAAGCGTAAAGATGTCAGATTGGTCACCAAAGAGAACAAAGCAATTAAGCTAACTTCAAAACCAAATTATCAGGACTTTAGAAGATTTCATGATCACCTTTTTGGCATAATGATGAAGAAAAAGAAAGTCAAATTGACAAACCTGTATTTATTGGGTTTACTGTTTTAGAATTATCAAGCTTTGATGTTGGAATTTCTTTATGACTACTTTAAACCCCTGTATCCAGAGTCCAGAGTACTTTACACAGATACGGATAGTTTTGTTATAGATATCCCTACTGAAGACATCTATAAAGACATGGAAATAGAAGTAGCGAAAGGGCATGCAGGATGGTATGACACGTCCGATTACCCTAAAGATTCGCCTTTGCATTCAATTACTAATAAGAAGGTTTTAGGAAAGATGAAGGATGAATTATCAGGAGGGTGATTAAGGAGTTTATTGGTTTAAGGTCGAAAATGTACAGTATTTCGAGCCAGGAGAAAACCATTAAGAAAGCAAAGGGAATATCTCGCAGTGTTGCGCAGTCAAACATATTGCATAACAACTACAAAGAAGCATTGTTTGACAATAAGACTTTTCATCATGACAACGTAAAACTACGATCTAATCTACATGAGATCAACACAACTGTTGTAACAAAGAAGTCATTAGATAAAACAAACACAAAACTTGTGTTTCTTAATCCAGAGTTTTCATATGCAATCGGACATTGAGAACAGCATAATTATATATCTTCTTCGGTATATATTCAGGCCCATATTTTTCATCAACTTTATCTATAAAATCAATCATATCATCCTCCAATTCAGACAAATTTTTTCTCATGTTTGCTTGATGCGCTTGAATATTTTTATTATTCAAGATATTCTTTTCCCCATGTTTGATAATCAAAATTTGGGATTTTGGTTGTAGGTGATCTGGATGCATTGCTATGTGCTGATGAACCCTCGCAAATGTTGCACTAATAGCAGAACTCAAATCAAATGATTCCCGTATCAGTTCGAAGGTCTTTTCCTTTATCATTCTGTTTCATTCTGCGTTTCTTCTGAGCTTCCATTTTAAACTCAAATATATTTACGTAAATTAACTAAGCAACGGGAACTGTGTCTGGTGGGATTATCTGCAGTTCTTCTTTCACAAAAGATCTTTGAGGAGCTGGTTGTTTTGTTGTGTCAGTTTCTCGAAAAATAAACACGGGCGGATTCATTTTTACAATTCTTTTTATTTCATACGGATCAACACTCCAAACTGGATCTGTTGCCCTGATGCGAGTGTCCCCTTCTGCTTCCCCCGGTAAATAAAGATACCTTACTTTCAATCCAAACGGTAATCGTTTGCCGGATGAAGACTCTCCTTCAGCAACATCTATTGTTTTGTTTTTTGATTGCTTGTCCTGGTTTTAGCCCTTTAAATTCTTCATTATTCATTGCGCGCAAAACTGAGGGGAGTCTTCTAACCCATTCTGTGTTGCGAGAATTGTCAATCAGCTCTCTGTGATACTGGTAGAAAAAAGTCTTTCAGATAACTGTTTATTAAAGTTTTCAACTAAAGCCTGTGATCTGTGAACTCCTGGAATGCCTCTTTTAATGGTAACTCTATGTTTTAACAATAATTGATTCACTCGACCTTTAAATTCTTTCCCATCATCGACTTGAATCATGCGAGGATAAGTTAAGGGGCCCCGTTGATATATCAGTTGTATGGCAACAGCAACAGCAGAAGCACTCTTTTGTGCTAATGGTTCCGCATCTTTGTATCTTGAAGCTATGTCAATGACTGTGAGTGCGTACTTAAATCTTTTTCGTCTAATCGTATCATGAGGTAAATATAGAAGGTCCATTTGATGGGTGTCGTTCGGTGTTGTATTCACAAAGTGCGGTCTCTGTATTCGCCTAGGCGCAGGTAAAATAAATTTGCCAAATCGCTTGTTTAGATAACCATTCCTTTGCTGTTTGTTCACTGACTCCTGCCGCTGGCTTAGCTTTTTTATTGCTGTGATTCCCTTCCAATATCCTTTGGGCGAATAATAGATTTTGTTCATTTTTTATTCAGCCAATATTATGCGCAACAAAATACACAACGGTCATGCCAAACACGATTTCTTGCATCTTTGTTTTTCTGATGGTTGATAAAAGTCACTGAATTTTGGCGGGGGCAATGTTTCAATTGGTTTGCCCGTTACTAGATAATATTCTTTTATTGCTTGATCAACATCTTTAAATGTGTAAGCTGCATGACCCTGTTTTTTCAGAGTATCGTTAATAAAATCTAACTGCTCAATTCTTTGCTTTTCATAGCGATCTTGTGCAGCTGCTAGTTGCTCCACAGCTTTGTTATGTCTTTTTCTCTCGCCGTCATCCCGTAGTTTACTAAATGCGTAATTACTTCCGCTAAAAGCAAGCGCATTCACCACAGCGCCGCCTATCATCATTACGAGTGAAGCCATTTTTTATAAATGGATTTTTTTTTACATATTTATATTCTCTGAAATTATATCTTGCTTAACTAGAAAATCTTTCGTAGCAAATGAAGCTGCAATAATAGCAATCAGTTTTGCTGAATCCTCAAAGTCTAGTTTGCCAAGATCTGCTGGCTTTATTTTTAACAAGCTTTTACCAAGCATCGTGTATCCTACACTTAGACCTCCAATGACAGCAGAATGGTATACAAGGTTGGCAACAGTTTTTTTCGGTGCTCATTTTAAAAAATAAAATAATTATAATTAATAAAAAAAAAACCATGAACAGCGATGATCTACTACAGCTACAGGGTAGCCTAAACCTTCCTGAACTTTGAATGAAGAAGTTGATGACCAAGCTATTATGCCCAAAAAGGAGAGGCTGTATTCTTTGGCAGCATGTGGAAAAACAAAACAGTTCCTCGGAACTGAATTCAGCATAGAACAGATTCAACAGATGTCGCCACAAGACATTATAAAGTATCACAACAGGTATGAAGCGCAGTTGGGGTCGAGATGGTAAAAAGTGTCGGGCAAACGGTTCTTAGTTTGTACACTAAACTAGTCATAGATTTGCACCTATTGATTCTGAAGAAGACTTTATGTATGATTTAACGCAGGATCCAGTTTTAACAAAGTCATTAGAGTCTCTAAGCTGTGATCTATATTACAGATTTGGAACATTGTTATCGCCATTAATCATGGGATTAATTACATTTAATCATATAGATTTTATTTCCCTTCAAAATGAACGAGCCAGAAAATCAGCAGAATCAGAAAACATTGAATCAGGAAACATTGAATCAGAAAACATTGAATCATGGTGGAGAATATAACCAGTAAAAAGCCTCATCCTGGACGTGTTGCAGCAGGAAAAAAAGTAGCAGAGTGGAACAAACAAAAAAAATTAATGTTACAATCACAGAATATAACTCATAATGAAAAAGAGCCGCAGCCAGTTGTTTCAACATCGGCTATAAAAACGCCAGAACAAGAACAAGTTAATTCAAAGCCTACAACACCAAAGTCTTCATGGAATATTGAACTTAAAACTGTTGTCATTTTTGGCGTCCCTTGCTGTGCTGGGGGTGGTTTATTACGGTTATAAAATATATAAACAGCAACACCAAGAACCAAAGTCCAAACAATCTCAACCACTAAATACAAAGACGAACACACAGCACGCCAAAACCGCCAACAACAAAAGATCATTTTGATCCATTTCAGATGCAATAATATTTTAAGAACTTAATTTTAAAATTTTTTTGATAAAAATAGATTATGGTGGATTATTATTTGTTTAAAATGATAAAGTCAATAAATAAAGACATGGAGTCTATAAAAGACATTTCCATAGACCAGAATTGTAATCAATGTGGTTGCTTACGATGTAAGAACTTCATTAAGATCTATGCTAACCAATCTCGCGCCAAGGACGCTGAGCAAGACATCCTCAACGATGGCGCGTTTTTTGAAGCGTGTGTGTACTATATTAGACATTTACTATTAAGATAAAAACATAGATTGTCTTGTTTTTTTGATAATTATAAGATAACTTAAATAAGAACTTGGTTGTACTTAAGGATGACTTAATTCCAATCTTGAGTAACTTGAGTAAGAACTTGAGGATGACTTGAGGACGACTTGAGTAAGAACTTGGAAGTGACTTGGGGTGACGTGAGGATGACTTGAGTAAGAACTTGTGGATGACTTAAGGATGACTTGAGGACAACTTGAGGATGACTTGAAGATGACTTGAGGACAACTTGAGTAAGAACTTAGAAGTGACTTGGGTGACTTGAGTTAAGAACTTAGAAGTGACTTGAGTGCATGCGTGGGGGTGGGGTGGGGCAGGGTGGGTGGGTGGGGGGTGTGCATGCGTGGGGTAGGACAAAACACACAAACACCAACAAACAAACAAGAAGTGGAACTACTAGGGGCCACTTCTTGGGTTGTGACTAAACAGGTTGTGTCGCGCGCGCAACCTCAACAACTAGGCCAAGTGATCACATAGGGTCGTTTGGCCTAGTTTGCCGCTGAGCTTTGCAGGTGCTGCCGCGCTTTGCAGGTCAAGCGATCATACATGATCACTTGGCCTAGTTTGCTGCCGAGCTTTGCAGGTGCTCCGTGCTGACGTCATTGGCGGCAGACTGCCGTGCTTTGCAGTCAAGTGATCATATATGATCACTTGGCCTAGTTTGCCGCTGTGCTCCTCTTTTCTCAACCAGGCTTGCAACTGGCTTTGGCAGAGTTACAGCAGTTACTGCTGTAGCCGAGCTTTTATGGCGGCTCTAATCGCCAGTAGTAGTACACCCGTCATTGTATATTTGGAGCATTTATATGGAGATAGTGCTGGCTACACACTACTCCTCTCCATACTGGTAGATGTACTAAGGTCTGCCTAACCCTATCTAGTTTGTTTGCCAGAACATTCGAAAATCGTTATTCTGTTGCATAAGTCTAATAATGGTTTGGCGTTTGCTACACAGTTCATTTATACTGATTCCTAGCTTGTGAAATTTAGGATAGTTATAAAAACACACAGAAAGTTGAATAAGTTTTCTAGCATACGAATCAGCCATGTTCACCTGCGTCTTGAGAAATGAACGCCATGTTTGTAGCGTTTTTGTTTATTTAAACATGACTTAGCTGTCTCAAGCCAGCGCCCAACAATTAACGCGTGATGGATTGTTTTGCTTTGGCCGACTTTCAACAATGCAGCGCCATTTATTAGATAAGGAACCATCTCATCAATAGTCAAACACATATTGAAACTGGCTACATCTTGTTCAACAATATTGCCTTCAATGTTTTCATTTTCTTGAACCAACAAGCCTTTAAGATAGGCGTTCATTTCCAAAGCAGTCAGTTCACTTTTTTCTTTTTCTCCACCTTCTAGAAAAGCAATGCTTCTTTCGGTTTAACTGGTAAAGAACATGCTTCACCTAATTCTTTTTTCGATAAATACTCTAACATGCAGTTAAAGTAAAAATTGTGGTCTTGAATAGCACAAGCCTGTTCTTCTGTAAACCTGTTAGCCATTTTTAAAATAAAACACAACCAAAACACAGTGGTCACACCGGAGCACAGTCAAAAAACAACCTTCTTGTGCGGTAGTCCGGGAAAGAATGGTGAAACCGGTCTTTCTTTTGTGATTGCACCACAATGTTGCGGGTTAACCTGGTCAGGTGAGCGCCACAGCCCCGCCTTATGGTGGTTACAGTTAGTTAATTACAGGTATCGCATGAGCCACCCAGGACCGCCGTACATGGTACTGCCTGCCACAAACCCCAAGCCCTCTAATTAGGGTTGTTCGCACAGTGTCTCAGCCAAGTCTTAGTTTGATGACTGTCCGCGCAAAAATGATGTTATTGAAAATGACTGTATGCACAAAAATGATGTTATGATAATGATCAGGAA
>CM031625.1:54004774-54032274 GCA_018398815.1 Conus ventricosus
ACATCGGGCATCATCCGTGACCCATAATGAACATACCTGCTAATTTTCACAAAGATCAGCCAAGTACTTTCTGATATATTCCATGGAGAAGAAAAAGCGTTACAGCCGTTAGAACGGTAAACTAAAACATCGGGCATCATCCTTGACCCATAATGAACATACCTGCAAATTTTCACAAAGATCGGCCAAGTGCTTTCTGAGATATTCTATAAAAAAGAAAAAACCGTTACAGGCCGTTACAGCCATTACTAACGGCTATAACGGTAAACTAAAACATTAGGCATTATTTGTGACCCATAATGAACATATCTACAAATTTTCAGAAAGATCGGCCAAGTACTTTTTAGGATATTCTATAAAGAAGAAAAACCGTTACAGGCTGTTACAGCCGTTAGTAACGGTGTAACGGGGTAAACTAAACATCGGGCATCTTCCGAGACCCATTATGAACATACCTGCTAATTTTCACAAAGATCGGCCAAGTACTTTCTGATATATTCCATGGAGAAGAAAAAGCGTTGCAGGCCGTTACAGCCGTTAGTAACGGCTGTGACGGTAAACTAAAACGTCGGGCATCATCCTTGACCCATAATGAACATACCTACAAATTTTCAGAAAGATCGGCCTAGTAGTTTTGTCTGGAGCGAGTGGAACACATTTTTGACCACGGACACACAGATACACAGACAGACAGACACACAGACAGCATTTCTTCGTTCCCATTCTAAAGTACTCCCTGTTCTATGAGAACTGGGAGTACAAAAAGCGTTTGTGTGTGTGCATGTGCGTGCGTGCGTGCGTGCGTGCGTGCGTGTGTGCGTGCGTGTGTGCGTGCGTGTGCGTGTGCGTGTGCGTATGCATGTGTGGTGTGTGTGTGTGTGTGTGTGTGTGTTGTGTGTGTGTGTGGGGGTGTGTGTGTGTGTGTGTGTGTGTGTGTGTGTGTGTAGAAAATCCAGGACATAAACCATACCGAGTCTGGGAGATAACCAGAGAAGCAGAAACACATCATGCCACCTGTGACGAAAGCCATGAAATCAGCCGGTGACATTTGCAGGCGAGATTAGCCGGCAGTGAGTCAGTGCACATGATACATCACACTGGGTGCTAATTCTGCGCTGACACATCCACGGTCTGGCTGAAGAGACATCAAGTGGTAAGATGCACTCAGGATTGGTCAACGTCTACGTCTTTTAGTTATGTGTCATTCGTGGTGGTTTCATTTTTATCAATCATAAATGTCATCGTGGAGTTGAATGGTTATTGCTCAAGTGACTAGGAGTTACGTAAAATGGAATCATTGTGTCAGGATAATGGTTTCTTCTTCAAAGGAGTTATAAATATGTAAACAACTTGGAAGTTTGACGAATGTCTCAAGGGTATTCAGATAAATGAGGGAGTGGGGGGGGGGGGGGGATCTTCTGTCCATCAAACGCAGACATTGGCTACTGACACGTGGCCACAGTCAGGACTATTCTAACGTCATCAGTTTGGAGATAATGTCTCGGTCTGGAATATGTACTAGCTAAGCTTGAAAAAGTCGATGAAAAAGAAGCAAATATATGCCCCTAACATATGAAGTCATGCATTTCTGCATAAATAGATATGGACATTAATGGAATAAACAAGCCTCAAGAAACATTCATGTCACTCAAATCCCTACACATAAGTGTGCATATGTGAGCTTGACGTTGTGGGTCTGACTATGGGCCGGGAGAGTATGCATATTAAGGCATAGAGAATATAGAGAATCCAGGAGAGTATGCATATTAAGGCATAGAGAATATAGAGAATCCAGGAGGTATACATATTAAGGCATAGAGAATTAGAGAATCCAGGAGAGTATACATATTAAGGCATAGAGAATGTAGAGAATCTATGACATACAAAATGAGGAAATTCCACTGGAGCCACACAGGCAGAACATCGACCTCAAACGTGATGAAAGCGGCAGCAATCACAGAGGCAATGAGCAATGCCAGTGACTGATGAAAGAGGACACTGTCTCAGAAGTGATATATCTACGCATTGACAGCGTCTGGCTGTAAAGGCATCGAGACGTGAGTGTACAGATTAGTCAACGTCTCCATTCTCTGTTGGGTCGTTTGCAGTGGTTAACTAACATCAGCTGTCCATACTATGTCAGAGTTACGTGCATTTTTTTCTCAGACTTCCAGAAGTTGCATTTGCATGTTACCGGATCGAGTGCAACAATAATGGTCTGCCCCTACTCTCCCACCCCCTCCACCACAATTTCTTAGGGTATCATTTCATTGAGGAGTATGTAGAATGCTTGGTCATAAAGAAAATGGATTATTTTTGTTGTCTGTACTCATAACTGAGACAGGGATGTCCCCCTTTCGGTGCCAATGCCCATTTTCTTTATCTCTCTGACTGGTGTTTACAGGAAGCGAGGAATTGGGCCTGATGATGCCAGGACGTCATGACGTCATCCGTGGGATGCAAGTATAATTGTAATTAACTCACGGAATGCAGGGAAGGATACTTATTCGTGTCCTTATGAAGGATTACTTTTCTTTTTTCACATCTTTAAATGCTTTCCAACAATATCAGCAGACAAATGTCAAACTAACGCATATACTTGAATATGGAAAACCGGAAAGGGGGTGGGGGAGGAGGGGAAGGAGATAGAAAAACAATAACATACACACATAAAGAAAGACTGCACGCGCAAAACAGCTTTCCTACAGTTCAATTCAATATTCTAAGAAGAAAAAGAAGAAAGAGGAAAGAATTAGAGATATACTACTTTTTTTTCGTCTACAAAGCACTCGAAGAACACACATCTGCTATGCCTGAGCATACAGGTTACAGTGGTTAGATAGAATTTTAGACATTTATGAAGAGATTCTCTAAACGTTCATGAATGTAGTTAATATCTTCGACCAATTACTGCTTGCTTTGTATTTTGGATGACATCTTTGTCTAAATATGTGACTTTCTGTCGGGGTAGGAGACAGTGCCAACTGAGGCCCAGAGTCACCCGGTTGATACGGCGTCCAATTCGTGATCATGGTGTTGCTGGGGTGGCGGTTCGAGGTATAAGAGAGCTGACCCATTGAGAGGGGTGTCCCCTTTGGAGTTAACATCGGCCATGACACCATCGGAAGGTCCTTGAAATGAGACTGTAAATCAAATATGCTTGTGCGAGCGCATGTGTGTGTGTGTGTGTGTGTGTGTGTGTGTGTGTGTGTGTGTGTGTGTGTGTGTGTGTGTGTGTGTGTGTGTGTGTTTGGGGGTGGGGGTGGGAGGTGCGGGGGGGGGGGGGTGCATACATGGCAAAACTGCCACGTCTATATGTATGTATGTATGTATGTATGTATGTATGTATGTATGTATATGTATGTATGTAGGAATGTATGTATGTATGTATAGTATGTATGTATGTATGTAGATAGACAGAAGATAGATAGATAGATGGATGGATGGATGATATAATGTGCAGATAGAAGATGATATATGATAGATAATGATAGATGAGATGATAGATAGATAGATATGTAGATAGATAGTAATGAATATAGTATTGCAGTTTTGTGTGCTACTATTATTAATGATGCGTGAGTATGACAAGATGATCTGAACTGAAGAGAACGAAAAGTAGATCGAACAGCTTGCAAAAACATAAAGAATTCTGATAATACTTAAGAATTAGTTATGCATTTTACTTGTGTCATTTGTGTGTTATAATTCGTGTGACATAGGAAGCTTCCAACGAGTGATGTTACTGAACATAAGTGTGTGTGTGTTGTGTGTGTGTGGTGTGATGTGTGTTTGTGTGTGTGTGTGATGTGCGTGATTGTGTGTGTGTGTGTGTGTGTGTGTGTGTGTGTGTGTGTGGTGTGTGTGTTGTGTGTGGTGTTGTGTGTGTGTGTGTGTGTGTGTTGTGTTGTGTTGTGTGGTGTGTGTGTGTGTGTGGTGTTTTGTGTGTGGTGTGTGTGTGTGTGTGTGTGTGTGTGTGTGTGTGTGTGTGTGTGTGTTGGTGTGGTTGTGTGTGTGTTGTGTGTTGTGTGTGTGTGTGTGTGTGTGTGTGTGTGTGTGTGTGTGTGTTGTGTGTGTGTGTGTGTGTGTGTGTGTGTGTGTGTTGTTGTGTGTTGTGTGTGTGTGTGTGTGTGTGTGTGTGTGTGTGTGTGTGTGTGTGTGTGTGTGTGTGGTGTGTGGTGTGTGTGTGTGTGTGTGTGTGTGTAAAGAGCATCCACTATCATATAATAAAGAAACTAGGGGAAAAAACACACACAAGCAGAAACATATCTTTAAACTTTGATGATCAGTCGTGTTATCAGTGAGAGTTATGTGCTAGACTAAGGGAACAGTTAAGTAGAGTCAGAAATAGAGTCAGAAGTAGAGACAGAAGTAGAGTCAGAAACAGAGTCAGAAGTAGAGTCAGAAATAGAGTCAGAAGTAGAGTCAGACGTAGAGTCAGACGTAGAGTCAGAAGTAGAGTCAGAAGTAGAGTCAGAAACAGAGTCAGAAGTAGAGTCAGAAGTAGAGTCAGAAATAGAGTCAGAAGTAGAGTCAGAAATAGAGTCAGAAGTAGAGTCAGAAACAGAGTCAGAAGTAGAGTCAGAACAGTCAGAAGTATCAGAAGTAGAGTCAGTATAGAGTCAGAAGAAGAGTCAGAAACAGATCAAACGGGGCATTCACTTAGAATCAACATACAGATGTATGTACAGTATCTGAGTGGAGAGGGACTGAGGCATGGAGATGAACAGAAGTTTAAGCAACATCTACATGACAGAAAGGGAATCCTTACAGTGGATATAGTTATATCCGTTAGTGTCATGCGTGTGGCGTATTCAGCTTCAGATGATCAGTAGTCAGTTCATATCAAATTACTCTGCCATGTGAAATGTATTTTCTCGCGTGAGGTTGCAAATGATTGAAAATGATTAAGTAGAATATGTATGAGTTCACACACACACACACACACACACACACACACACACACACACACACACACACACACACACGCACGCACGCACGCACGCACGCATGCACGAACGCGCGCGCACGCACGCACGCAATCACGCGCCGCACCACACACACACACACACACACACACACACACACACACACGCGCGCGCGCGCGCGCGCGCGCGCACACACACACACCACACACACACACACACACACACACACACACACACACACACACACACACACACACACACACACACACACACACACACACACACACCGTTGATGTGCACTTGTATGAGCACAGAGAGCGAGGTTTGTGTGCAAGGACGAATGTAATCTTTTTTTTTTTTTTTATAAGATTAGAACTCGCAATCACATGTGATCAATGTGTCTGTTTTCCGAAGTTCAGGAGTCACCAAGGACACAGACTTCTCCCGGGATTACGATTCTCAGACATGTCACTGTCAGCGTACACGTACCGTGGACAGTGTTCAATGCTCTTTGGGAGCCATTCCGAACAGGAATGTCTGGCAAAAAGCAGAACACTTTGCATGTGTCTCCTTTGGTAACGTTGTCTGTGCTTGAGTGGTTTGTTCTCTCTCTCTCTCTCTCTCTCTCTCTCTCTCTCTCTCTCTCTCTCTCTCTCTCTCTCTCTCTCTCTCTCTCTCTCTCTCTCTCTCTCTCTCTCTCTCCTCCCTCTCTCTCTCTCTCTGTTTACTTGACGGGTAGTGGGTGTGTACATTCCTATTTGTCTGTCTCTGAGAGAGAGGGGGGAAGGGAGGGAGAGAGAGAAAGAGAGAGAAAGGGGGAGAGAGAGGAGAGAGAGAGAGAGAGAAGAGAGAGAGAGAGAGAGAGAGAGAGAGAGAGAGAGAGAGAGAGAGAATGAGAGTGTCAGTCTCACAATTTCTGAAAGCAGACAGGACAGCAACAGACGTAGAGTCGAACGTCTTTTCCTACAGTTCCCCATGCTCCCCAGCTGCTCACAAAGACAACGAAACTAAACGCACATTCCACGTTTGACAATTGGCGCATTCTACATGCTAATGTGCTCAGCATATGGGTCAGCGTCCCTCATAGCTGACACAGCGTGGCATTTCACGAGCAAAGTTTGCTTGCTAACTGAATGAAACTCCACGGAGGTTTTGTTCTCCCTTCAAGCAGCGAGTGGACATTGTCCGGTCTCCCCAGGCCATCTCTCACGGCAGTGTCCCACCTAGCTCCCACAGCACTGCATTTCAGGAGCGAAGATTGTTACTGGGTGAAACTTCCCCTAGTTTCTCCCCCTTTCAAGTAGCGAGTGGACATTGCCGCCTGAGTTTCTGTACATTATTTAGAAAGATCACATGTCCACTTGCTACGTCAAAGGGGGAGACCAGACATAGTAGTCCACTCTAGGTCAACCAAGCAGCTGATCATGATCGAGCTCACGGTGCCATATGAGAACAGAATGGAGGCAGCTCAAATCTACAAGACTGAAAAGTATGCTGATCTGGCAAACAGCCTGAGGAGAGAAGGCTATCAGGTCAAAGTCCTCACTGCAGACATTGGAGCTAGGGGATTTGTAGGAACGTCTGCATACAGCCTCATGAAACAGCTCTCAGTTGCAGGGAAGGAAAAAACCAGAGCCCTGAAGCAATGGCAGAAGCGGCAGAGAGGTGTTCAAGCTGGATCTGGTCAAGGAGGAACAAAAGTGAACTTCATAAGGCTTAATTTCCCTACAAATATCAGGTGTCCCTGTGGCTCAGTGGTTAAAGCGCGAGTCATTAAGTAGAAAATGAGCATGTCCAGAGGGTCATGGGTTCGAATCCCAGCCATGGCTCGTCCCAAGATGGGGGAAAAAAAAAGGGGGCAGCAGAGGGACATCCGGAGTCATGAACGGGTGTGGCCCAACCCCCCTAGAGTGTCAGGAGATAAGGGCCGAAACACTTGCTTGAATGGGGCTTCTCTTCTGAGGACTCTCTGCTGCCACGCTCTCCACGAGTTTCTTTCTACTCCCCTTTCAAGCAGTGAGTGGACATTGCCGCCTGAGTTTCTCCCCGTTTCACGTAGCGAGTGGACATTGCCGCCTTACTTTCTCCCCCTTTGACGTAGCAAGTGGACATGTGATCTTTCTAAATAATGTACAGGAATGTCCTAATGCCAAAATGCAACCGAGAATTTGTTTTAGTATTTGCTTTATTTCAGTTCAGAAACAATCCGAAAAGAACGAGAGGTAGTGAAGGATCACGTTCTCTTCTCATTTCTGTGATCTAAGACGTCGTAGGGGGGACATGAGGGACGACTCCGTCAATCTTCTTCTCCATCGCGGCCTGTCCTCTGCTTCTCGCCGGAGTTCAGGCAGCCGGAGGTTGATCCATTCTATCACTTTCTCCGACCACCTCTTTCTCTGCCTGCCTCTGCACCTTCCTCCTTCAAGCCTGCCTCGCAGGATTGTCTTCGCCAGCGAGATGTGTCGTGTCACGTGGCCAAACCACATCAGCTTTCTCCTCCTAACTGTAGCCAAGAGGGGTTTCTGTATTTGTGGTGAGATCAAATTTGGCGCAGGCTACGGAAAACGTGTTGATACTGAACTGCATGTCAGTTTCCGATCGAGTATTGAGAGCGCAGTCATCAGCAAACAGAGTGTCCCTGATGATGTCTGTCTCCCTGATGATGTCTGTCATCACCTCAGTTTTTGCCTGGAACCTTTCGAGGTTAAACAGCTTTCCATCTGTTCTGAATCTGATGTTGATGCCTACATTTCCTTCTCTGAAGACATCAGTCAACACTGCAGAAAACATGATGCTGAACAGAATTGGTGCCAAAAGACAGCCTTGTATCATGAATGACATGCTATAAGAGTGGGGAAATAACCTTTATTTCTGGAAAATCGTGCACACACACACACACACACACACACACACACACACACACACACACACACACACACACACGCACGACGCACGCACGCACGCACGCACGCACGCACGCAGCACGCACGCACACAACACACACACACACACACACACACACACACACACACCACCACACGCACGCACGCACGCACGCACGCGCACGCACGCGCGTGCACACACACACACACACACACACACACACACACAACACACACACACACACACACACACACACACACACACACGTGTGCACCCACTGCCTACACATACAATGACAATAATGGCTCGGACAATGTTAGGTAGGTACCCAGTGTGTTGAGCTAATGCGCAGGTTTGAGCAGAGTCGCAGCCACGAGATCATCTGAAATTCTCGCCTATTAGACATTAATTTATTTATCCATCAACTTTAAATCATGCATAGTATGGTCTTTAATCTAAGCAGATGTGGTGTTGCGTATATGGACTAGTCCCCTCCTTGATGAAACTGAAACTGAGATAGGTTACATCATTTACTACTGAAGCTGAGCCTGGGGGTAGTGGGCAGAAAGGATGTTTCATTGTTTGGAACTTAAAACAGTATTTTTTTTTAAATTTAATTTGAAGTGCATTCAAAAAGATATGAGGGAAACATGCTCACATTATCACTGACAGCACTACTGATATAGATTGTATTAATTATATATGTGTGCTGTAGATTGTATTAATTATATGTGTGCTGTAGATTGTATTAATTATATGTGTGCTGCAGATTCAACACTACTGATGTAGATTGTATTAATGATAATAGCTTGGTAATTTTTTTCTTTTGATCAGAAATGGATTCTGCATGCAATTACATTTTACAGAAATGGATTCTGCATGCAATTATATTTTATTTATAAGTCAAAACAGCACGTATCATTTGCTGTTCTATTATGTGTGCTGTAGATTGTATTAATTATATGTGTGCTGTAGATTGTATTCAGTAGATGTGTGCTGTAGATTGTATTAATATTATATGTGTGCCACTCGTTTTGGTCCTTACAAATAAACTGGTTCTATTTATCATGATGTATGGACAAGTGGGGGTTTTTATCTTCCGGGCAGAGAGAAGTCAGCAGCAAGGCAAAGATCAGTGTATCTGGATGCAGAACAATGAACACCGGTTCCAGAAACCCTGCCATATGCTTTCTTCAGCTACAGCTACAGCCCAACGTTGATCTCTTTCACTCGAGGATAAACCTGCGGTTTAATTGCTTCTCTCTCACAAACCAGACCTAGACCAGTAGTGCACGGGCAAGAGAAGGTGGCCTAACCTTGTCTGTTTCTGTTTTCCTCCCTTCATATTCATAACCCCCTCTGGCCGAGGTTCAGAGGGAGAGAGCAACGGGTGATATTGTTATACACGTAGGGGGTGGGTGGGGGGGTGGGGGTGGGGGGGGGGTCGCAACACGAGCATGTTGTCCTATTCGGGTGTACGAGCTTTATAAGCCGATAATATTTTTCCCCTTGGAAAACGGGATTGTGTTATCCAGAGGATCACAGCTGTTTTCCTCAGGATGATAGCTGTATTCCTCAGGATCATATCTCTTTTCCTCAGGATGATAGCTGTTTTCCTCAGGATGATAGCTGTTTTCCTCAGGATCATAGCTCTTTTCCTCAGGATGATAGCTGTATTCCTCAGGATGATAGCTGTTTTCCTCAGGATGATAGCTGTTTTCCTCAGGATGGTAGCTGTTTTCCTCAGGATGATAGCTGTTTTCCTCAGGATCATAGCTGTTTTCCTCAGGATCACAGCTGTTTTCTTCAGGATCATAGCTGTTTTCCCCAGGATGATAGCTGTTTTCCTCAGAATGATAGCTGTTTTCCTCAGGATCATAGCTGTTTTCCTCAGAATGACTGCTGTTTTCCACAGGATCACAGCAATGTTCCTCAGGATGATAGATGTTTCCTCAGGATAACAGCTGTCTTCCTTAGAATGATAGCTGTTTTTCACAGGATCACAGCTGTGTTCCTCAGAATGATAGCTGTTTTCCTCAGGATGATAGCTGTTTTCCTCAGGATCACAGCTGTTTTCCTCAGGATGATAACGTTTTCCTCAGGATGATAGCTGTTTTCCTCAGGATGATAGATGTTTTCCTCAGGATGATGGCTGTTTTCCTCAGGATCACGGCTGTCTTCCTCAGGATCATAGCTGTTTTCCTCAGGATCACGGCTGTCTTCCTCAGGATGATAGCTGTTTTCCTCAGAATGATAGCTGTTTTCCTCAGATGATAGCTGTTTTCCTCAGGATCATAGCTGTTTTCCTCAGGATCATAGCTGTTTTCCTCAATGATACCTGTTTTCCTCAGTGATAGCTGTTTTCCTCAGGATGATAGCTGTTTTCCTCAGGATCATAGCTGTTTTCCTCAGGATCATAGCTGTTTTCCTCAGGATCATAGCTGTTTTCCTCAGGATGATAGCTGTTTTCCTCAGAATGACAGCTGCTTTTCTCAGGATGATACCTGTTTAACCTCAGGATGATAGCTGTTTTTTTGTACCTCTTTTTCCTCAGAAGTACAAGTATTTCCCCTATTTTTCTCAAGGAAAGCAATTATTTTCGGCATTATCTCTCAGGATCTCAACTGTTTTCCCTATTTTCACGGGGAAAACAGTATTTTTCCTAAGGAAAACAACGTAGGCAGACAAACAGTTATAATCTTTGTGATCATGATCATTTTCCTATGTTTTGTTAACCGCATTTGTCCTTGTCATGGTCAACAGCGAACATATCTGTTTTCCATGTTAAAAACTTTTGTCATTGCGATAATATCTGTTTTCTCTGGGGAAAACAATAATAGTTTTCCCAAGCAAAATGGGGAAAATATCTGTGATCCTCAGGGAAAACGACCATCATCCTCAAGAAAACGACCATCATCGTCAAGAAAACGACCATCATCCTCAGGAAAACGACCATTATCCTCAGGCAAACGACCATTATCCTCAGGGTAAACGACCATCATCCTCAGGAAAACGACCATTATCCTCAGGAAAACGACCATCATCCTCAGGAAAACGACCATCATCGTCAGGAAAACGACCATTATCCTCAGGAAAACGACCATCATCCTCAGGAAAACGACCATCATCGTCAGGAAAACGACCATTATCCTCAGGAAAACGACCATTATCCTCAGGAAAACGACCATTATCCTCAGGGAAAACGACCATCATCCTCAGGAAGACGACCATTATCCTCAGGAAAACTGGGAAAGCAGTTCCGATCCAGAGCAAACTATTTGTGATCCCCGGGATAATGAGTGTTTTCCTCCTTTGGCCATTTTCTTCGAGGATCCTAGCTGTTTCCGTGAGGGAAGCGGCTGTTGTGCCTTTAGACACTGGAATGCTTCCACAGTTTCCGTTGTTCTCTCAGCTTTGTGGACAGAGGCCAGTGCTGCTACCACCCCATGCATGCCTAACGATGCTGCTTGAGCAATCAGAGAAAACATACGTTCCTTCTTGGTCATGGCATGCATTGTGCCTGGCATTCGTACCAACAACGGAGGGTTTATTTGTGAGCATACTAACTTCATAAAGCAGAACGCAGCTGTAAACGGCTATAACCTTCTAAAAAAATGAGATTAAGCGGTCAACTGTTTTTTCCAAGGATGATAGTTGTTTTCCCTCTTTTCGCTATGAAGAGCGAGTGTTTCCCTTTTTTTTCCAAGGAAACCAGTGATGGGTGTTATCCTTAAAGAATCATAACTTTCTTCTTTTTTCGGGGAGGGGGAGGGGGGGGGGCTGTCATCATCCTTAAGGAAAACAACGACAATGAAACAGTTGTAATCCCCGGATTATAAGTTTTCTCAGTTTTGTTGATCCCCTTTGCTTTTGTCGTTCTAAAAACAAAACGATCACAGCTGTTTTTTTCTGTAAACGGCGTTTTCCTCTCGATAATATCCATGTTGCTTAAGAAAAACAAGGAAAACACTTTTTTGAACATTTCTTTTTTATTTTTGTTTTGTTTTGTTTTTGTTTTTGCATGCACAAATATATATTCACTAAATGCGTCACATTTTCATAACTGTAATATTCATTGGACATGGTCGTATAAATGCATATATACAGAACAAAAACAATGTATGAAAGAATAATCAAAACCGAATTTACTAAAAACAAAAACCATACAAAATATAAATACACAATATCACAAATACACAATATCCCCCCCCCCCCCCGCCCCACCTACACACACACACACATACTGTCTAGTTGGAAAAAAAATCCCTTTCCTTTCTAAATTCTCCTTTTGTTTTACATCATATCGTTTATTATCAATAATAATCAACCATTATGTATTTGAAACCTCCACAATATCATCATTTTCATGGTTTATGAATGGTTCATTGTGCTAAAAAGGTACTATATTCCATGCGTAATGAAGCTGTATGTTTCTCCATTCTGTACCGATTTTTCAGCATCTGAAGGAATGCTTCACCATGTGGGTGAACATTTTTCATTTTGCATCTGTACACGAAATCTTTCGCCAGTACAATTATCATATCAAAAACCACATCTGTTTCATAGTCATTGAAGTATTAAAAAAGTACTAGCTCTTATTGCAATTTTAAGTTAGCTATGTTGTTGCATTTCTTGTTCATATTATTTCTTTTTTCCAGAACTGTTGAACAACATAGCATTGCCAAAAGAGATGAAGAATTATTTCCTTTTTGGTTTGACAAAAACTGCATTTCTCATCATTTCCAATCCCCATATCTTTCAGCATTGCAATCGTTGCTAATATTCTATGAACTATTCAAACCTGAAACATTTCACTTCTTTTATTTCATGCATTTTATAAAAGATCCAATTCAAAGCATTTGTAAGCTCATCATTCCATTTGTTACACCATTTTGGCATCCAGTTATTCTTATCAAAAGCATTCTGCTCCCTTTTGAACTGAAAAAATCTCTATTGTTTTATTGTTTTCTCTTCCCTTATTAGAATAAGTTTTGATTCCTTGTTTATCTGCACATTTTCAGAACCTCCTCCACCAGCATCCAGGCGCAAAAGAAAAAGAAAAAACCAATCACACCCACCCAGTCAAAATGCAATTTAGAAAACTGTCATGACAAACTATACACATCCAGTCCAAATACAAAAGGTAAATGTTCATTGTATGGCCACATGCATTCTGCCCGCTCAAATACAAAAAGGAAAATGTCATTGCACAGCAACATAGAGAAGTACAATACAATACAGATCGTTGGATATATACGGCAAACTGTGTCTCGCATATCTTTTCTTTCCTAACTTGTTTCTCTTTTTATGTAAAAAATGGCACAATTCAGCACTTATACACACACACGCATGCACGCACGCACGCACACACAAAAAACACACAAGTACACAGAACCAACAACAAACAACAACATCGCACCGAGATAGATCCCTCGTCTTATCATCTGAGCTCGCCTGTTTCAACCACGAACGCGCATGCCCATGCAACTACGCACGTGCATATGCCCGACGGACACGCGCGCGCACACGCGCAAGGGGCAATGAATAAACATGTGAGCGCACGCTCGATTTATTTATGTCCATATAAGGCGTCCGTCCATCCCTCTCACCCACCCCCACCCCTGTCAAAATAAGTGGATAACATATTCATCCTGAGATCACACACATCAAGTCAACAACAAAAAATTCGCTGAAACCATCTATTGTCACGGTCGAGAACGCTGATGTTTTCATAATCGAACTGATGTTGCTGGGCGTGTAGGTGGGCGCCTACTGGTGACGATTTCCTTTTGTGTTCTGTCAAGCGTTTTCGAAGATTTCTCTCAGTTTCCCGACACAGTTTTAAGTAAACTGTTGTTTTTTTTCCCCGTGACATGAATTTAGCCAGGTTTAATAGATACTTAATTATGCGAGAGAATACAACACACATAGGTTTCATTACTGCTAAATAGGGGTGAACAGAAACACCGATTTTCATAATTACTGACATTGATGGACGAACATACATTTGTCTTCCATCATTATTGACATGGAGGGATAAACACACTCATATGTCGTCAATACACACGCTTGTGTCTTTCGTTATTAGTAACATGGAGGGATAAACACATTGATCTTTCGTCATTTCTGCCTGTGGCAAGCGGACACAAACAAATTTGCCTTTCATCGTTACTGATAGGAAGTGTATGATGGTGTGTTCAGGAGGAAAAGGAGGGGAGGGATGACAAACACACTTGACGATTTCATCACTGACTTGGGAAGGGCGACAAGCACATTTGTCTTTTCCCCGACAAGGAGTGGGGTGGGGGAGAGGTGGTGTGGACTAAATACACTTGACGTGTTCTGATCACTGACTAGGGAAAGGGACACGCATCGTCAAAGAATTTATCTTCCTGTTTTAAAGATGACTAGGACCAACAATAAAGAACTGGTTTCTGGGAGTAGGACGAAGACCACATCATAAAGAACCTAGTTTCTTGGAGGAGAACCAGGACCACAAAGTCTAGAACCTTTTTTTTTAGGAAGACAAGGACCACACAATATACAAACTGGTTTCTGTGGGGGGAGGGCGGGGGGTGGGGGAGGACGAGGCCCACACAGTATAGAAGTTGGTTTCTTGGAGGAGGACAAAGACCACGCAGTATAGAAGTTGGTTTCTTGGAGGAGGACAAAGACCACGCAGTATAGAAGTTGGTTTCTTGGAGGAGGACAAAGACCACACAGTATAGAAGTTGGTTTCTTGGAGGAGGACAAATACCACACAGTATAGAAGTTCTATTCTTGGAGGAGGACAAAGACCACACAATATAGAAGTTGGTTTCTTGGAGGAGGACAAAGACCACGCAGTATAGAAGTTGGTTTCACGGAGGAAGACAAGGATCACACAGTATAGAACTTGGTTTCATGGAGTAGGACGAGGACCACATAATAAAAAACTTGGTTTCATGAAGGAGGATGAGGACACATAATAAAGAACTTGGTTTCATGGAGGAGGATGAGGACCACATAATAAAGAACGTGGTTTCATGGAGGAGGACAAGGACCACATAATAAAGAACTTGGTTTCATGGAGGAGGACGAGTACCACACAGTAAAGAACTTGGTTTCATGGGGGAGGAAGAGAAGGACCACACAGTAAAGAACTTTTTTGTTTCATGGAGGAGGACGAGGACCACATAATATAGAACTTGGTTTCATGGAGAGGACAAGGACCACATAATAAAGAACTTGGTTTCATAGGGTAGGACAAGGACCACACAGTAAAGAACTTGGTTTCATGGGGGAGGACAAGGACCACACAGTGAAGAACTTGGTTTCATGGAGGAGGACGAGGATCACACAGTAAAGAACTTGGTTTCATGGAGGAGGACGAGGACCACACAGTAAAGAACTTGGTTTCATGGAGGAGGACGAGGACCACACAGTATAGAACTTTTTTGTTTCATGGAGGAGGACGAGGATCACACAGTATAGAACTTTTTTTGTTTCATGGAGGAGGACGAGGACTATACAGTACAGACCTTGGTTTCTTGGGCGCAAAAGAGGAGCACACAGTACAGAAGTGTTTTGTTTCTTGGAGGAGGAGAGAGAGTAAAGTGAAGTGTCATTTGTTACACGGAGATGTTTGAGTGATCATCGCTCTCCTGGCGTCTGTGACCTGGGACTTAGCCATCCATTCACTGGACCTAGCATCCATTCACCTGGGACCTAGCCATCTTTCCTGGACTATTCAACCTGGGACTAGCATCCATTCACTGGACCTAGCCATCCATTACCTGGGACCTAGCCATCCATTGACCTGGGACCTAGCCATCCATTTACTTGGGACTAACATCCTTGACCTGGATTGACCTTAGCAGCCAGTGACTTAGACACGTTGCCATTCATTGCACGGTGCCTCCACCTTTGCTGGAGCTGTGTGACTGCTGTTTGGAAATGGAACGGAGTGTGTGTGTGATGTTGTGTGTGTGTGTGTGTGTGTGTGTAGTGTGTGTGTGTGTGTGTTGATGTGTGTGTGGTGCGTATGCGTGTGCGTTGTGTGTGTGTGTGTGTGTGGCGTGCGTGCATGCGTGGTGTGTGTGTGTATGGTGTGTGGTGTGTGTGTGGTGTGCGTGTGTGTGTGTGTGTGTGTGTGTGTGTGTGTGTGTGTGTGTGTGTGTGTGTGTGTGTGTGTGTGTGGTGTGCGTGTGTGTGTGTGTGGTGTGTATGTGTGTGTGTGTGGAGGGGGTATTTACATATGCACCGTACCAGTGATTACATGCTGTGCCCCTCACCCCCAATTATCTTCCCCTTCTCCCCAATCACCCAACCCCCCTACGGTCATTGTTAAGCTTTGTTTCAGTCAAAAAATATCAGTGTCTCAGTTCAAAACCCACCCACCCCTGTATAGCTACACAGTAATACGTTTTCGTACCTATCTGTCGTCTAAAAGTCTTCTGCGTTCTGCTGAGAATTGTTAGATATAACAGGAGGGACTCTTGTCATGAGAAACGTATGGACGTACAAGGAAAGATTAGTGCTTGTGTAGAGAATGGGGATCTCACACCACATATTGGTTCATTTGTGCCACAGCTCCATGGGGATGTTTCCCTCTGACGTTTACACAAACTACGCTAACCTATCAGTTTGTCATACAATCTGTGTGTAGCCCGACCGCACTAAGAGAATCAGACTTTGCCAAAGCATTTCAGAGGACGCTGACTGACATGGGGTGTTTTACCCGTGAGATTATACAATGCTTTGTATGGTTGATTTCAACAACTGTTTGGACTCAATAGGAAAAACATGAGATTAATATAAGATTACCCATTTTAAGGGGGGAAAATGAGAACAACAACAACAAAACAAAGCTTGAAAAGGACATTTACCCCAAGAAATATAGTTATACGCATATCATTTTAAACACACAAACATTATTATCGCCGTCGAAGTCCATGACTGATTGTTAAACACAGGAATATGACTGCTGCCTTACTTCTTTTCCTTCAAGATGATTTCAGGCGCAAAATCATTAGAAACAGAATCGGCATCAGCATCTTTGTTTATATTTCGATGAACATTTTTGTCGACGAATTAGCGCTGTTCAACTTTGAAAGAAACAAGGTCTCTTCTCCCTCTCCGCACCCTCTTACTCCTATCTACCATCTGTCTACCCTCCTCCCTCGACCCTCTCTGCCCTGTCCTACCATCTGTCTGCTCCTCTCCTCGCACCCCCTTGCCCCTGTCCTACCATCTGTCTACCCTCCTCCCTCGCACCCCCTTGCCCCTGTCCTACCATCTGTCTACCCTCCTCCCTCGCACCCCCTTGCCCCTGTCCTACCATCTGTCTACCCTCCTCCCTCGCACCCCCTTGCCCCTGTCCTACCATCTGTCTACCCTCCTCCCTCGCACCCCCTTTGCCCCTGTCCTACCATCTGTCTACCCTCCTCCCTCGCACCCCTTGCCCCTGTCCTACCATCTGTCTACCCTCCTCCCTCGCACCCCCTTGCCCCTATCCTACCATCTGTCTACCCTCCCCTCCCGCACCCCCTTGCCCCTATCCTACCATCTGTCTACCCTCCTCCCTCGCACACACAAATCTAACCTTCTGTGAGATGGTCACAGCAACGTGAAACAACGCCCAAAACTAAATAGGTTCAAAGATTTTACGTTGGATGCAAAATGCTGCTTCAGTACAATGTACAGGTGGGATTGCAATTTGTGAAAGTCCTCTTGTCTTTAGCACGCTCATCCCACTGCTCCTCTGTGTGTGTGTGTGTGTGTGTGTGTGTGTGTGTGTGTGTGTGTGTGTGTGTGTGTGTGTGTGTGTGTGTGTGTGTGTGTGTGTGTGTGGTGTGTGTGTGTGTGTGTGTGTGTGTGTGTTGTTGTTGTTGTTGTTGTTGTTGTCTTCAATTTAACGTCTATCCACATAGTGATATTAGACGGTGTGTGTGTGTGTGTGTTGTGTGTGTGTGTGTGTGTGTGTGTGTGTGTGTGTGTGTGTGTGTGTGTGTGTGTGTGTGTGTGTGTGTGTGTGTGTGTGTGTGTGTTGCTCTATAATCCCGAGGAGTAAGCGCCTTATGATCTTAATCCACGAGGAGTTAGCGCCTTAGATCTTAATCCACAAGGAGTTAGTGCCTTAGGATCTTAATCCACGAGGACTTAGTGCCTTAGGATCTTAATCTACGAGGAGTTAGCGCCTTAGGACCTCATTACAAAGCAGGGGAAATCACAGGACCCATGATTACTATCCTTACAATCGGCCTACATTTGAATAATTGGACGCCGTGGAATAGTTGGACAGGAAATTGTTATTAGAGTAATCAATGCCACTGACAGAGGTGGTAGAGAAGAGGGCGGAAGGTTGAGCAGTGGTTGAAGTCACACCTGAGGGTAAAGAAGAGCTGGTTGCACTGGTCAGGCTCCAAGTCTGAGGGGCAGGCTGAACTCCCGCATTCACAGGTGGAGGAACTGCACTCTCGGCACCTGCAGGAGGCTGCTGTCCCGCACGCCTTCTTCGGTAATGGGATTTAAAACACCATCCTGCAATACCAAGAACTACGCAGACAGCACCGAGCACGCCATTTATGAAGCCTTTGGAGGTGAAGATGTTTTCACTTCCGCTTTCCCAGTTACCGTGGGTGGTTCTGTTAGCAAGGTCTGTGGAGTAGCTGCTGTTGTCGGGGATGGCAGTTGTCTTGCTGCTCTTGTTGTTGTAAGCTTCATCCAGCCCTGACCATACGACACACATAGTGGACACCATCAGCAAAAGAGGTTTAAAAAAAATAGTTTTAGAATCAACATTTCATCAACAACACTGGCAAAATAACAGAAAACAAAATGTAACCACACACGTAAAATCTATAACGCCCATATCTTCAGGCATTTCTCTACACCCACAAATGCACATGTACGTGCGCGTACATATAAGCGCTGATGTATGTACGTGCAAACTCGAGCGTGCGCGCGCGCACGCACGCACACACACACACACACACACACACACACACACACATACACGCGCGCATGCACACACACAGACACAGACACACAGACACACACACACACACACACACACACACACACACACACACACACACACACACACACACATATGCAAGCACACACACACACACACACACACACACACACACACACACACCCACACACACACACGCACGCACGCACGCACGCACGCACACACACACACCACAGCACACACACACCACACACACACACACACACACACACACACACACATG
Organism: Conus ventricosus; assembly: GCA_018398815.1. Taxonomy (NCBI): domain Eukaryota; kingdom Metazoa; phylum Mollusca; class Gastropoda; order Neogastropoda; family Conidae; genus Conus; species Conus ventricosus. The sequence goes on from CM031625.1 coordinate 54,023,826, forward strand.
CACACACACACACACACACACACACACACACACACACACACACACACACACACACACACACACACACACACGTGAGGAACAGGGGTGACAGGTATTGTCCTCTAGGGGAAGGATGAACTATGTCCTCTGTCAAAAATTATGGAGTAATTTTGTGTATCAAAGTTCACCTCCAGACACCTTCCTGATCTAACCATCTCAAGAAATGTGTATTTTCTTGGGACTGTTACGAAAACTCAAGAATAGACAGATGTAATGTACCCTTGGCTTCTGTACTTACAAGCGCTTGTGCTCTGAGTGACAGAATTGGAAATACGGTCACACATGAAATGATGCATGAACGACAAAGAGACTGACACAAGTTTAGTGCCGTTTTAAACACAACCTTGCCTTTTGTATTCAAGTTGAAATACACAAACTACTCGTAACTTCAATGAAATCAGTATGTCTTTGTTTGGGCTGGCCTTTTCCCTGCTTTAACTCATCACGAAGATGGGGAATGCATCACGAAGATGGGAATATTCTATTGATCTGAGTTGAGTCCAGTGGATACACGAGGACTCAGTTGACGTAGGGGTGGAGAGATGCACAGATCGCTCTCCAGGGTTTAATCTCACCAGTCAGAGAATTAAGTGAACCATCATATCACTGAAGTCTTGGTTGCTTGCGCTTAATTTTGCTTTAGTGTGGTGTCTTTAACAGGTAACTTCCATTATTAACATATTTGAGAGAGAGGAGAGGGGAGGGGGAGGGGAGAGAGAGAGTGTGTGGGGGTGTATGTGTAAAACAAAATGAATAACTGAAAATAATTCAGTCCTTTGTCTCATCTATGTTGCTTCCTTTGTGTACGCAACACATTATCCGAGTGCGTGTGCCAGTACACCACACATTAGAACATTAACAAACCCAGACACTCTGTATCAATTACCAAAACACTCAAATCAGCAAAAATATGTCCATTGTAAGATAACAGACAGACTATGCATGGTATGTAAGAGATTGGTTGAGAAAAAAAAAACAAAAAAAAAACAAATTATATATCACTGAAGTCTGTCTGTCTGACCGGTTATCTGAGGTACATGACAGTCAGTGAAACATTACTATGGAAGGAGGGAGGGTGGGTGATGGAAGGGGGTAGGGTGGGTGATGGAAGGGGTAGGGTGGGTAATGGAAGGGGGTAGGGTGGGAGATGGAAGGGGTAGGGTGGGTAATGGAAAGGGGTAGGGTGGGTGATGGAAGGGGGTAGGGTGGGTGATGGAAGGGGGTAGGGTGGGTGATGGAAGGGGTAGGGTGGGAGATGGAAGGGGGTAGGGTGGGTGATGGGAGGGGGTAGGGTGGGTGATGGAAGGGGGTAGGGTGGGTAATGGAAGGGGGTAGGGTGGGTGATGGGAGGGGGAGGGTGGGTGATGGAAGGGGTAGGGTGGGTAATTGGGGGGGTAGGGTGGGTGATGGGAGGGGTAGGGTGGGTGATGGGAGGGTAGGGTGGGTGATGGGGGGGGAGGGCGGGTGATGGAAGGGGTAGGGTGGGTGATTGAAGGGGTAGGGTGGGTGATGGGAGGGGGAGGGTGGGTGATGGGAGGGGTTAGGGTGGGTGATGGAAGGGGTAGGTGGGTGATGGAAGGGTAGGGTGGGTGATGGAAGGGGTAGGGTGGGTGATGGAAGGGGTAGGGTGGGTGATGGAAGGGGTAGGGTGGGTGATGGGAGGGGGTAGGGTGGGTGATGGGAGGGGTAGGGTGGGTGATGGGAGGGGTAGGGTGGGTGATGGGAGGGGGAGGGTGGGTGATGGGAGGGGTAGGGTGGGTGATGGAAGGGGTAGGGTGGGTGATGAAGGGGTAGGTGGGTGATGGAAGGGGTAGGGTGGGTAATGGAAGGGGGTAGGTGGGTGATGGAAGGGGGTAGGGTGGGTGATGGAAGGTGGTAGGGTGGTGATGGAAGGGGGTAGGGTGGGTGATGGAAGGGGGTAGGGTGGTGATGGAAGGGGGTAGGGTGGGTATGGGGGGTAGGGTGGGTGATGGAGGGGTAGGGTGGGTGATGGAAGGGGTAGGGTGGGTGATGGGAGGGGGTAGGGTGGTGATGGGAGGGGTAGGGTGGGTGATGGAAGGGGTAGGGTGGGTGATGGAAGGAGGGAGGGTGGGTGATGGAAGGGGTAGGGTGGGTGATGGAAGGGGGTAGGGTGGGTGATGGAAGGGGGTAGGGTGGGTGATGGGAGGGGTAGGGTGGGTGATGGAATGGGTAGGGTGGGTGATGGAAGGGGGTAGGGTGGGTGATGGAAGGGGTAGGGTGGGTGATGGAAGGGGGTAGGGTGGGTATGGAAGGGTAGGGTGGGTGATGGAAGGGGTAGGGTGGGTGATGGAAGGAGGGAGGGTGGGTGATGGGAGGGGGTAGGGTGGGTGATGGGAGGGGGTAGGGTGGGTGATGGAAGGGGTAGGGTGGGTGATGGAAGGAGGGAGGGTGGGTGATGGGAGGGGGTAGGGTGGGTGATGGAAGGGGTAGGGTGGGTGATGGAATGGGTTAGGGTGGGTGATGGAATGGGTAGGGTGGGTGATGGGACGGGGTTGGGTGGGTGATGGGAGGTGGTAGGGTGGGTGATGGGAGGGGGTGGGTGGGTGATTGAAGGGGTAGGGTGGGTGATGGGAGGGGGTAGGGTGGGTGATGGAGGGGTAGGGTTGGGTGATGGGAGGGGGTAGGGTGGGTGAGTGGATTAGGCGTCTGAAAGGAGACAGACACTTGTCAACATGTGCAGTGTGACATAACACACTTGTCAACATGTGCAGTGTGACATAACACACTTGTCAACATGTGCCGTGGACATAACACACTTGTCAACATGTGCAGTGTGACATAACACACTTGTCAACATGTGCAGTGTGACATAACCCACTTGTCAACATGTGCAGTGTGACATAACACACTGTGGATCAAAGAGGACCATCACTCAGATGTTGTAGATGTTCAGCCTGTAATGCAATGCATGAAATGAGACTGTAGATGTTCAGCCTGTAATGCAATGCATGAAATGAGGCTGTAGGTGTTCAGCCTGTGATGTAATGCATGAAATGAGGTTGTAGGTGTTCAGCCTGTAATGTAATGCATGAAATGAGGCTGTAGGTGTTCAGCCTATAAAGTAATGCATGAAATGAGACTGTAGATGTTCGGCCTGTAATGTAATGCATGAAATGAGGCTGTAGATGTTCCGACTGCAACGTAATGCATGAAATGAGTCTGTAGATGTTCAGCCTGAAACGTAATGCATGAAATGAGGCTGTAGATGTTCAGCCTGTAGAGTAATGCATGAAATGAGGCTGTGGTGTTCAGCCTGTAGAGTAATGCATGAAATGAGGCTGTAGGTGTTTAGCCTCGAATGTATGCATGAAATGAGGCTGTAGGTGTTCAGCCTGTAATGTAATGCATGAAATAAGGCTGTAGTTGTTCAGCCTGTAATGTAATGCATGAAATGAGGCTGTGGGTGTTCAGCCTGTAATGTAGTGCATGAAATGAGGCTGTAGATGTTCAGCCTGTAATGTAATGCATGAAATGAGGCTGTAGGTGTTCAGCCTGTAATGCAATGCATTAAATGAGGCTGTAGGTGTTCAGCCAGTGATGTAATGCATGAAATGAGGCTGTAGGTGTTCAGCCTGCAACGTAATGCATGAAATGAGGCTGTAGGTGTTCAGCCTGTGATGTAATGCATGAAATGAGGCTGTAGTGTTCAGCCTGTGATGTAAGGCATGAAATAAGGCTGTGGGTGTCAGCCTGCAATGTAATGATGAAAAAGATTTTCCAGTGGAGGTCACGTGTGGGCTTCCAAATGAGTGAGGGAGTGCATGCCTGCACGCGCCTTCAATGGCGAGGTGGCAATGAATCAGCATCGGCCTGTCCACGAGCCCCTATCATCAGAGAGGGAGTTGAGGCAGGTTCCCACGAAGCAGACTAAGTGGGAATGGAGCAGAGGGCTTGCGCACTAGGCTGTTATCTGTGTTTAAAATGTGTCATATCAGTCTCGTTGCATCATCATGTCGGCTTGCAGAAGCCAGCGATAAGGGAAGATGTAAGGGGGAGGGAGGGGGTTGGGGGGGGTATTGGGGAAGGGAGGGGTGAAGGTTGGCATTCAAGTGATGTACCTGATACGTTAAGTAATGCCGTGTGTGTGTGTGTGTGTTTTGTTGTGTGGTTTGTGTGTGTTGGGGGTGTGTGTGTGTGGTGTGTGTGTGGTGTGTGTGTGTGTGTGTGTGTGTGTGTGTGGTGTGTGTGGTGTGTGAGAGAGGGAGGGAGGGAGAGAGAGAGAGAGGGAGGGAGAGAGGGTCTGAGTGAAAGCGTAAATGTTATGCATGTAAAAGTTTGAAACCCTCTGCAGACAATGTGTTGCGCAGTTTGCTCACAGAGGTTAAGTTCTCCCCAGTCCATCAATTGTCGGGTTTCATGGGTGGACAGTGCTTACCTTTCCCATGGAAGTAAGTTTCTAATCTATCCATAAACTAGCCAAAGTTTCTATCCTGCCACACAGTGCACTTCCAAATTTCCAGTCGGTATTTTTGCTTTGGCTGTCAGCTCATACCAGGTAAGGAGTGCCTCTTTAAGGGCATACTAATCACCAGCCGCCGTGGCCAAAGGGGTTTAGCGTCGCGGACTCCCGGCTGGGGGGTCGTGGGTTCGAATCCCATCAGAGTCATGGGGGTTTTCTGCCCCGACCGGCTCCTACCCAGAGTTGAGTTTGCTGCGGACTCAGTTGGGAAGACTGGACCACACAGTCGAGTTTTAAATCCACTTAATGGATGCGTTTCTGAGAGTGTTGCTCAAATTTTCCTGACCAACACTGCAGGTGCCTGTATCTGTCGGGCCTGGTTGACGCCAGGATATATTATGAAAGGAAAGCGTAGAGTACAGCCCTGTCATGTAGTCTCAGACCGAAATGAAATCCGTAGCATCATCTTAATCATCCTCATTCTCATTGATCAGCATCAACAAAAAGTCTCAAATTCTGTGGCCCTTCATGCCCAGCTCTCATGGTGACCTCATATTCGATGTCCTCTCCAAGTCTGGGCCTTGGTTTGCTTCCGTCGGGGTCACCGGTATCGGCGAGTCCATTGGGGCTGTCGTTGGACGGACGTAGTGGCGCCCTCCGGAGGGAGAGCTCAATCACGCCCGCTCTGCGATTTAGCAATTATTGTCGTCAGTAAGGGGCTTAGTAGGTGGTGTCCTGCGTATGTTAGATCGAACAGGCGCCACTGAACACCACCGAGGTGACTCGGTGGTCTCCTCCGGTGGGTTGACGACTTGACATTGACTGCTCCCTGTGTGAAATCCTGTGTGAAATTGTTTAATCACAAATGTGCCCAGCTCTTGACCTGATAGCCTGATACTTCCTGCTTCTTGATTTCCCATCCAAGTCTTATTGATTCAGCAACAGCAAACAATCTGAGGATGTAGCACCAAACTGAATGTATTGTCAATCAAACACAACGTTATTACGTATTATATGAGTACAACAATCACACAGATTTCCTTCTGGACTGCAACTCAGTTAGTCTAATTTACCCTTAACTCTGTTCTTTGGTTATAAAAAATTTTTGAAATAGCCAAAGGAATGAAACTTTGAATAATTTTGATTTCAGCAATTCCGGATGAGCCATTGGATGAATAGAGGGAAAAGAATGACTCCGAGTGTGCCCTCTATCAAAGTTTGTAGCGAGGTTTTCATCTCAAAATTCACCTCTAACCTCCGCCTTACTTGTCCGCATTCTGGATGTACTTGTTTCCCTGTGATTATCGGCCATGTCTTGTTCTTCAAGCTCCATTTCACATATTCAGTCTATCAATCTATCGTACAAGAATTTGAAGTGATTGATCATGGACAACCGGCCCTAAAGGGACACCACTCAGAATGATACACTACTCATTCTGTTGCAAGAGAAGTGTGATTTAGATGAACAGCTGCTGAACCTGTTGTTAAGAAAATAGATGAGGTGTATGAAAGAAAGCAGAGAAAAAAAAAGGGGAAAACAAAGAAAGAGAAATAAAACCTTAAGCCGACATGTACTGATGTACAAGGAGCTCTGACGACAGACAAAGAAAAAAGATACTAGGAGAAATAGCGTGTAAAAGCTCAAAGAAATATAAAACTGAGGCTTGAAAGAGTGAAGGTTTAATTAGCATATCCAATCCTTCAGAAGCACAAAATTCATTTCTAAGGGTCCATGAATTTGTCACGGATGCTTCATTTTCCAGGTTATCATGAATACTTTCATTTTTCAGTTCGAAATTATTATTGTGATTATTATCACCATTACTATCATTATTATCATCATTTTTAGTATAAACAATAACTGATTATCGTAATGATATGATACTAATGATAACAACAGCAACAAAACCAATAATAACAATAATGATAATAATATAGTAGTAATAATGATGATGATCATGATGATGATGATTATTATCGTTATGTATTATTATTGATCAATGATAAGTATGTCATTTCTGAACAACCATTCCCCATAAATAACCAAATGCACACACACACACACACACACACACACACACACACACACACACACACACACACACACACACGCACGCACACACACACACACACACACACACATATGAGCATACACACGCATGCGCGCGCGCGAGCACACACACACACACATGCGTGTACACACATATATGTAGGCCTATGCACTCGAGAGCACATGTGCGCATGCAGGAGCATGCTCATACAATCCCACAGATCACATTGGCATACACGCCCTCGCATATGCGCGCGCATACACATGCTTGCGCACGCAAACACCGCGTGCGCTGGCACACACACACACACACACACACACACACACACACACACACACACACACACACACACACACACACACACACACACACACACACATACACACACATAGAACTGTAGCAATGGCGAGGCGATGTTAGACCGGCACCTGTAGTACACAGGGCTAAGGCACAGATCAGACATCTGCATAGTCGTATTCCGGAGACCCCTGTCTTTAATCTCTTCATGTTAATTATTCATTAATGTGTTCATGTATCAGCTGTAAACCTGAACACTGTGGTCTAGTGGCGTAGCAGATGTGGTGTAGCTGGATGTCTAGTCTGCACGCAGTGACACCTTCATGCCACTGAAACTTTCCATTTCAAATTCATGCCCCACCTTGCAAGCGGGGTACAGACCATGGAGGTCAACTCATGTCACTGGTCGTCTTCCAGGTGAAGCCTTAGCGTTTTGCCACTCCATTGTCTTCCACGTGAAGCCTTAGCGTTTTGCCACGCCATCGTCTTCCACGTGAAGCCTTAGCGTTTTGCCACTCCATCGTCTTCCAGGTGAAGCCTTAGCGTTTTGCCACTCCATCGTCTTCCACGTGAAGCCTTAGCGTTTTGCCACTCCATCGTCTTCCACGTGAAGCCTTAGCGTTTTGCCACTCCATTGTCTTCCAGGTGAAGCCTTAGCGATTTGCCACTCCATTGTCTTCCAGGTGAAGCCTTAGCGTTTTGCCACTCCATTGTCTTCCAGGTGAAGCCTTAGCGTTTTGCCACTCCATCGTCTTCCAGGTGAAGCCTTAGCGTTTTGCCACTTCATTATCTTCCAGGTGAAGACTTAGCGTTTTGCCCCTCCATTGTTGCTTTGTCTTCCAGGTGAAGCCTTAGCGTTTTGCCACTCCATTGTTGCTTTGTCTTCCAGGTGAAGCCTTAGCGTTTTGCCACTCCATTGTTGCTTTGTCTTCCAGGTGAAGCCTTAGCGTTTTGCCACTCCATTGTTGCTTTGTCTTCCACGTGAAGCCTTAGCGTTTTGTCACTCCATTGTCTTCCAGGTGAAGCCTTAGCGTTTTGCCACTCCATTGTTGCTTTGTCTTCCACGTGAAGCCTTAGCGTTTTGCCACTCCATTGTCTTCCAGGTGAAGCCTTAGCGTTTTGCCACTCCATTGTTGCTTTGTCTTCCAGGTGAAGCCTTAGCGTTTTGCCACTCCATTGTTGCTTCGTGCTTGTGCTACATGAACATGACACTTCGAACCTTAAAGGAAAACGTTGAGTGCTTCGAGAAATTGGCTAGCGAACATCTTCGTCATGAGGTAGGTGAATAGTTCCTTTTCGCCGCCATCATTCTGGATCAATAAAGCGGCGACACTTTCGTAAATGTACAGGTTTTCTTCTCAGAGAACAGTGCAAAGGTATTCCGCAGACTGCTAATGCTTATTTGGGAACGAAGCCTTGCTGGTGATAAAGGCATAATAGTGATTCGGTAGAACTGAACACAAGTGCGCATTCTGAAAAAAAAGCTCTCCAGGAAAGGGAACTTTTATGTTTATCTAACGAGCAAAACTGTCCACAAAAGTTATTAGCAAATGTTCACATACACACACACACACACACACACACACGCGCGCGCGCGCACACACACACACACACACACACACACACACACACACACACACAC
>CM031625.1:54039774-54049774 GCA_018398815.1 Conus ventricosus
GCGCGCATCTAGCCAGTGATGCTTGTATCATGCCAGAGACAAAGACACGTGCTTTTTTCCGCCAAAAGAAATATCATCGTTTTCATGAGGTCAGTCCATTCCTTTTTATTCTTTTGTTAACATTGTTAGTTAAAGATATCAAGGCTGAGTCCTTTCAGTGACCTTTTATCAGCCAGATTTCGTGTTGCTGCTCAGATCAACAATATCGTATTTTCCAGCTTTCAGCCTGGTACCGGTACCAAGTCTGGCACCATGGCCTCACGTGATCAAGATGAAAGGCCGGTGTCGTATATAATACTGTCGCTCATAAAATCGTGTCGCAGCGACAGTATTTCCGGGAAATACTGCATTTTATGGACAGCTACAATATTCTATGGGACATTTTTCGTGAAAAGTTGTCGCGCGAAAAATTTTTTTCCAGCAAATATTGTCGCTGCAACAGAAATTTCACGTGAAATGCTGTCGCAGCGATACAATTTCCACGGCGACAGAAATTATATACGACACCGCCGTTGAAGGTAGGGACTTGAGAGATTCCAAACTGAGGAAAAGTTAGAGGACAGGCTCAAGATGTAGCGCAAAGTTTGATCGAAGTGGGAAAAGAGGTTTGATAAATTTGAAACTTTTTTGGGAACTTAACTTTCCCCAAAAGGGGCGAAACCCCAGAGGAACAGCTTCTCTCAGTCTCAGTAACGAGGTAAGTGATTTTGATGCACATTAGATAGCATTGTTCAGTTGCCGACACTGAAGCAGAAGAGTTTGAAGCAGGAAGATTGGCTAAATTTACAGAAAACTGGGTTAAGCTGACGTCAATCCCAACATCCTAAAATCAGTGACTGGGCGAAATTGAGACTGATTGAATCTGGAAGATTTAGTTACTTTGCCCATGTCCATCCTCATATTCATTCAAAAATGAATGCTGCAGAAACAGTTTGTTATTGATGAAGAAATTGACAAATTGCTTTGGAAAAAATTTATAACAGTGTGAGCACACTCATGGAGAAGTTTTGTCACCAGTCTTCACTCGCCAGAAAAAAGATGGATCACAGAGAATGATCCTAAACCTAAAAAGTCTAAATGAAGAAATAACATATCAACCATTTTAAGATGGACATTTTGGCTAACGGCCTTGGTTTTGGTTAGCAAAAACTGCTAAAATGGCATCTTTGGGACTTGAAAGATGCTTAGTACTCTGAAACCCAGTGAAAGGGAAACACAGAAAGCTGCTGAGATTGAATGGAAAGGAAAAATTTTCGAATACAATGCGCTCCCAAATGGTTTGGCATTGGCACCACGTTTGTTCACAAAAATAGTGAAGCCAGTTCCCCCTGCAACCTTAAAGTTTGAAAGGACATATCTCAACAGCTTCTGGATGATTCCTTGCTTTTGGGCATTTCAAAGAGACAGTGCCGGGAAAAATGTTATGGACACACTGGACATATTACATAAGCTAGGATTTATTGTACACCCCCACAAAGTCAGTTTTTCAACCAACTACTGTGATTCATATTTAGGAGTGATAAATTGACTCATCTCAATGACAGTCACTTTGACCTCAGAAAGAAAGAGAAAATGCTTCTAAGCTGCAAGAACCTGCTGAAGGCAGCTGCGATATCCATAAGAGATTTGGCAAAAGTCATTGGGTTAATGGTGGCCAGCTTTCCCGCTGTTAAATTTGGGCCCCTGCATTACAGGCATTTGGGAAAAAGATAAGTGTAGATCTCTGAAGAAAAGCAAAGGACATTTTGACCAGGTGATGGAGATATCTAAGTCTGGGAAAAAAAGGAGCTGACATGGTGGATTCCAATATTCCTGATGCTTTCAATGATTCTGTTGCAGAGATCCAGACATTGTGATCTATTCTGATGCAAGTCTTTATGGCTGGGGCTGTGTTTGTGCAGAAGTCTCTTCAGGAGGGGTGTGGTCACCAGCAGAAAGGAAATTTCATATAAATTACTTAGAATTAAAAGCTGCATTTTTTGCCATGAAATCTTTCCAGAGACAGCTTCAAGGAAACATATAGGCTCATGCTGGACAATACCACAGCCATAGCATGCTTAAACCACAGGTACATCTCACCCTACTCCTGTAATGATTTAACGTTTCAGATCTGGTCTTGGGCATTGAACATAAATCTTTGTCAGTGCAGCCCACATACCCGGGTGGAAAATGTGATGGCTGATGCAGGGAAACCAGGAAGGTAAAAACTGGACACTGAATGAAGCTGAACAATGACCTTCTGCAAGCTGCTCTTAGACAGCTGAAAAGCAGGACCCGACACAGAAATTTCCCAAAGGGTGAATGCGCAAATGAAAAGATTCATCTCTTTCAGGCCAGATCCAGATGCAGAAGCTATTGAGCTCTCCGTGTAACTTGGAACACATCAAATTTCTATTGCTTGTCCTCCTTTCAGCGTTGTCACCGGATTCCTCCAGAAGGTGCAAAAGGGATCAGAGTTCAGGTGTGCTGGTGGGCCCAGACTGGCCAACTCAGCCGTGGGATCCATACTGTTGCGACTGTTGACTGCAGAGCCAGTGCGTCTGACCTGCAGAAAAAACCTGTTTTCATCTCCCCCCCACCCAGATGCAGCCCATCGCCTGATTTAACAGAAAGGCTTTCACCTGCTAGTTTGCAGGGTCTCAGGTGTTCTTTAACCAGCTCGGTCTAAGCAGTGGGCCGCTGATTTGGGTTTTGAGCTCTTGGAGACACCTAACCCAGAAAGCGTATGACTCTTACATAAGAAGGTGGAAAACTTTTGCAGATAGCAAGGAATAAAAGCACCAACTTATGTCCATGTAATGAATGCCAAAATGTAGATTCTGGGGCTAGTCACAGTACAGTAAATTTGGCCCGGAGTGCAGTGTCAGCTTATTTGCACAGGCCAGGCACCGAGGCAGTAGGCAGTCACCCATTAGTGTGTCGCCTAGTGAAAGGGGTGTTTGAAGAAAGACCCTCCATTCCCAAATATCATGATACATGGGATGTGGATAGTGTACTACAATACTTAGCTGGCTGGCCAGACGTAGGAACGATGACTCTTAAGCAGTTGACCCTTAGACTGGTTATGTTGTTAGCCCTGCTGTCTGGTCAGAGGGGTCAAACAATCCACACATTAAAATGTGATGATGTCAGATTTAAAGATGACAAGTGTGTCTTAGTGTTTAGTGTTGTGCTGAAGCAAACTAAACCAGGGTCACATGTGCAGCCGTTAGAGCTAGAGTCATTTGTAAATTAAAACAATTGTGTATTGTTACCCACCGTAGACAGTATTTAAGAGTGACAAAGACTCTGAGGAAAGGGAAACAACTCTTCATTTCATTTGTCGAACCCCACAGTGAAGTCTCAAGAGACACTAAATCCAGGTGGATTTAAAACTGTTTTGAGGTTAGCCAGGGTGGATATCAGCCGTTTTTCAGCTCACAGCACCAGAGCAGCTAGCACTTCAGCAGCATTCAGCAGAGATGTGCCTATTGACTGCATAATGAGAGTGGCTGTGTGGTCTAGACAGACCACTTTTACCAAGTTCTACTGCAAACCTGTGCTTCGAAAATCTTTGGAACAATCAGTTCTAGACAGTTTTGTAAATAAGAAGTAGAAATGCTGCAGGGTCCAGTTTTGACCCAGTGATGTTTCATGGTACAGTTTGACCCAGTGACTGATTGAAAGTGATTGCATACCAAATTACAAATTGTTTTTGAATTACCAGAAACTCTACAGCTCTTGTGTAATTAAATATGGACAAAGAAAATCCATCGACTTGTTTATATTGCTTTTATGATTGATTCAGTACTCATGACCTCTAACTCTGAAGTCTCACGTCATTGTGAATGACCATTCGCTAGACGATTGCTAATTAGTAAATGTAACGAGACTTACCTGTAAGTTGAGGTTAAATTGGAATTATCTAGAGTCTAGTGATGGGAATGAGCAACTACGTGCCCTCCCATCTCGGCTCTGGATGATTATCGCTTACCCTCCCAGGTTTTGTCTGTTGAATTTATTTTAGAGGTCATTCGTGTCTAAATACTGGCTAGATGCACGCGGATCACATCTCACGTAATTGCTCATTCCCATCACTAGACTCTAGATACTTCCAATTAACCTCAACTTACAGGTAAGTCTCGTTAAATTTACATTTATAGCCCATCTACCTTCACACCACCCCCCCCCCTCCCCTTGCAGCCCCAGCCCCGCGTTTTCCTTATTTTATAGCCCCATCTACCCTCACACCAACCCACCCCCCCTCCCCCTTGCAGCCCCAGCCCCCGCGTTTTCCTTATTTTATAGCCCCATCTACCCTCACACCATCCCCGTCCTTATCCCCAGCCCCACCACCCCTCCATAAGTTTCCTTCCCGCATGACAACGGTCCCAGCTCGCCCTCCCCCCCCCCCCCCCCCTGCATCCTCTGTATCTTGTGTCAGCTTCTGAGGCTCCCCTATCTTACATCAAAATGACCCTCCCCCCCCCCCCTCTAACCTTTCCACCAGCCTCCTCCCTCCTTCATTTCCTGAAATGACAACACAGAACAGAGAGAACAAATATGAAGATCCCCCCTCAAAAAAAAAAAAGCAAAAAAAGAAACAACAAACAAGCCCACTTATACACTGTGCCGTCACATCTACACAGTAACAAATGGAGAAATAACCATTTACACATTACCTGTACTCAAGACAGGCACTTTTGATCTTGAATAAAGTACAACAAACAACAGACGAACAGAAACAAAGACAGATGATCTCAGCTCGACTGGTATGACAGAGAATCTTAAATGAGGCAGAGAACAGTAAGAACAGTAAACAGTAATTATCGAGCAAGCAGGGTACCCCTTGCTCCCCCATGACGAAATATAACACGGGCATAACTGTTGACAATACCGAATCGCCAAGCAGGTATGACTGTGGAGCAGACAGAAGAAACCAGAAGACACTTCTCCCAAAAGGATGTCTGAGCTTGCCAGTGTACCTTGTTTCACACAGAAGAAACAAGAAGACATCTCCCAAAGGATGTCTGAGCTTGCCAGTGTACCTTGTTTCACACAGAAGAAACAAGAAGACATCTCCCAAAAGGATGTCTGAGCTTGCCAGTGTACCTTGTTTCACACAGAAGAAACAAGAAGACATCTCCCAAAAGGATGTCTGAGCTTGCCAGTGTACCTTGTTTCACACAGAAGAAACAAGAAGACATCTCCCAAAAGGATGTCTGAGCTTGCCAGTGTACCTTGTTTCACACAGAAGAAACAAGAAGACATCTCCCAAAAGGATGTCTGAGCTTGCCAGTGTACCTTGTTTCACACAGAAGAAACAAGAAGACATCTCCCAAAAGGATGTCTGAGCTTGCCAGTGTACCTTGTTTCACACAGAAGAAACAAGAAGACATCTCCCAAAAGGATGTCTGAGCTTGCCATGTACCTTGTTTCACACAGACGAAACAAGAAGACATCTCCCAAAAGGATGTCTGAGCTTGCCAATGTACCTTGTTTCACACAGACGAAACAAGAAGACATCTCCCAAAAGGATGTCTGAGCTTGCCATGTACCTTGTTTCACACAGAAGAAACAAGAAGACATCTCCCAAAAGGATGTCTGAGCTTGCCAGTGTACCTTGTTTCACACAGAAGAAACAAGAAGACATCTCCCAAAAGGATGTCTGAGCTTGCCAGTGTACCTTGTTTCACACAGAAGAAACAAGAAGCCATCTCCCAAAAGGATGTCTGAGCTTGCCAGTGTACCTTGTTTCACACAGAAGAAACAAGAAGACATCTCCCAAAAGGATGTCTGAGCTTGCCAGTGTACCTTGTTTCATACAGAAGAAACAAGAAGACATCTCCCAAAAGGATGTCTGAGCTTGCCATGTACCTTGTTTCACACAGACGAAACAAAAAGACATCTCCCAAAAGGATGTCTGAGCTTGCCAGTGTACCTTGTTTCACACAGAAGAAACAAGAAGACATCTCCCAAAAGGATGTCTGAGCTTGCCAGTGTACCTTGTTTCACACAGAAGAAACAAGAAGACATCTCCCAAAAGGATGTCTGAGCTTGCCAATGTACCTTGTTTCACACAGAAGAAACAAGAAGACATCTCCCAAAAGGATGTCTGAGCTTGCCAGTGTACCTTGTTTCACACAGAAGAAACAAGAAGACATCTCCCAAAAGGATGTCTGAGCTTGCCAGTGTACCTTGTTTCACACAGAAGAAACAAGAAGACATCTCCCAAAAGGATGTCTGAGCTTGCCAATGTACCTTGTACCTGACACGTCTACCCAGCAACAACTGGAGAAAGGAACAAGCATAAATTAAGATGCATTCAAGACAGGCACAGCCATAACCGTGAATATAGTGCAACAAAAACATACTGGAATAGAAAGAAATGCAGATAGTTTCAGTGGTATGAAAAGGAATCTTGAATGAGGCAGAGAAGACTAAGCAGTAAATAACCAACAAGTAGGGAAACTCTTGCTTCCCCCATTATGAAAAAAAAAAAACCGCGGCCATAACTCCAAACGACTTCTGCTTATGACCCCAAATCGCCTAGCCGAAATGACAGATCAGAGTACACAGAGCAAACAAGGAGACAACCCCAAAAAGGATTTTAAATCATTGTTCCGCACGAACTTCTTAATAAGCTGGTCCACTTCCGCGGGATATACTTGCGATCCGGTTTTTGTTGTTGTTGCAAATCTTAATGTAGTTCGAAAGGCAAATGATCTGATTCTGTTCTCTCTGAAATCACCGTTTCGCATGAAGACACAATAGTGAAAAGCAATACCTTTAACAGAAGAAATTAATCATTAACGCTACATCCTGTCTCTGAAATGTACGTATGACTACCATCAGCATCCCCATTACATGTGCTATTTAAAATCCATAATTCAAGGGTTGGGCACATATCTAACAAATATTTCCCATAATCATTGAGAACATTGTTTGCAGACTTTCTCATGCCATTAGCAGAAAAAAGAGCGACTGTAATTAAAATGATCATAAGAATTATTTTCATAAAGAATATGTGGAGAAATGTCAGAAGTCTTACCATTCAAATCGCCAGACAAAATTACATGCACGTCCTCAAACTCGAGCACAGAATCAAAAAGACATTCGTCAAGCTCACACACACACGCGCGCGCGCGCGCGCACACACACCACACACACACACACACACACACACACACACACACACACACACACACACACACACACACACACACACACACACATCAAATCGCCTGACAAAATCACATGCACGTCCTCAAACTCGAGTAGAGAATCAAAAAGACATTCTTCAAGCTCACACACACACACACACACACACACACACACAACACACACACACACACACACACACACACACACACACACACACATTGCATCCACTGGCACACACATATGGGCCTGTGCCCACACACAGCCACATACACACACAGACACACACACAACACACACACACACACACACACACACACACACACACACACACACACACACACACACACACACACACACACTACATTCCCACTCAGGGGGAACTCGGCTGCTCATTATCAGCACATCGCACGTAATGTGAGTGAAGTTATGTCCCTTCAACTGTACAGCATCGTTCACATTATATTCACTCCTATCACTCTGAGCGTACGTGTATTTTCCTTCCAGTTCTTTTTTTCCCCTCCATAAAGAAGCCCTGTGTGCATGGATTCTAAATAACAATCAAACAGACCACACTGCTGACATATAAGACTGACGTTCTTGGTCGCTGGGCTGAGCACTTCTATGCTCTCTTGAATAGAGTCTCGTCAATATCTGAAAAAGGAATTGCAGCGCTCTCCCAGCTGCCAGTGAAGGAATCTCTGGCAGACGCACCCTCCAGTGCAGAGACTGCGAAGGTTCTGAAGCAGACCGCGTCCGGTAAAGCACCAGGAACAGATGGAATTCCAGCAGACATCTACAAGAATGGAGGCGAGGTACTCCTGGAAAAGCTGACCAATCTCTTCCAGTCTATATGGGAAAAGGAAAAAGGGCCCCAAGACTTCAGAGATGACTCTATTGTACACATCTACAAGAGGAAGGATGATAATAATGTGTCCAGTGACAAGCATTGTGGGATTTCCCTCTTGTGCATCGCAGGAAAGATTCTTGCCAGGGTCATCTTGAATAGACTCATCACCCACATAGCAGACTCCATCGTCTCTGAATCACAGTGCGGATTTCACGCAGGCAGGGCCACAGCTGACATGGTGTTTGCTGTTCGCCAGCTACGGGAGAAGTGTCGTGAGCAGAATCAAGAACTCCACATGGTGTTTTTTGATCTCACCAAGGCCTTCAACACCGTTAATAGGACTGGCTTGTGGAAGATCCTTTATAAGTCTGGCTGCCCAGAAAAGCTCATCTCACTCATAGTTGAATTTCATAATGGCATGCAAGCGAGAGTGCCAGAAAACGGAGATACCTCTGACCCATTCCCAGTGAAAAATAGAGTGAAGCACGGATGCGTTTTTAGCTCCCACCCTCTTTTCCATTCTGTTTGCTGCAATGCTGATTGATGCATTTGGGGACTGCAACAACGGGGTATACATCCAGTTACTTCGATGGCAAACTCTTTAACCTTCGACGACTTCAGGCCAAGACTAAAGTATTTGATGCCCTTCTGAGAGAGTTCCTCTTAGCAGAAAGACTGTGCACTGGCCGCGCACTCCCATGAAGATATCCAATGCATCGCAGATCGCTTTGCAGATGACTGTGCACTGGCCACGCACTCCCATGAAGATATCCAATGCATCGCAGATCGCTTTGCAAGGGCCTGTCAACTCTTTGGACTTACAATCAGTCTTGGTATGACCGAGGCCATGTTCCAGCCTTCACCATCCGGAGCTGGCAGTGCTCCACCATCATCTGTCGTCATCGACAACACAGAGATCAACACTGTGGACAAGTTCTGCTATTTGGGCAGCACTGTAAGCAGCAACGGATCTCTGGATGCAGAAGTGATGTTGCGCATCTCAAAGGCCAGCTCTGCCTTAGGCAGACTCTCAAAGAGTCTGTGGCAAGACCATGGCATCAAATTGCGCACAAAGGTTGCCGTGTACAGAGCGGTGGTTCTGAGTGCTCGCCCCTGCTGTTATGAGACTTGGGCCACATACTGCCGACACATCCAACAATTCAAACAATTGCATCAACGATGCTTGCACAAGATCTGCAGCATCAGATGGCACGACAGAGTGTCCAACACACACACACACACACACACACACACACACACACACACACAACACACACACACACACACGGACACCCACCCACCCACACACACACACACACACACACACACACACACACACACACACACACACACACACATACACACACACACACACACACACACACACACACACACACACACACACACACACACACATGGACACACATGGACCACACACACACACACACACACACACACACACACACACACACACACACACACACACACACACATTACATTCCTACTCAGGGGAAAGTGAGCTGCTCGTTATCAGTGCATCGCACGTAATGTGAGTTGAAGTTAATTAATAATAATAATAATAATGAATATTTCTATAGCGCAAATCCTAGATTAGCTCGAAGCGCTTTACAATACAAGGACTAACGAAAAAACGCACGCACACACACACACACACACACACACACACACACACACACACACACACACACACACACACACACATCACACACAATAACACACACCACCATTACATACACACATACACAACACACACACACACACAACACACAACACACACACACACCACACACACACACAACACACACACACTATACACACACACAACACACACACACACACACACACACACACACACACACACACACACACACACACACACACACACATACACACACACACACATTACATTCCTACTCAGGGGAAACTCAGCTGCTCGTTATCAGTGCATCGCACGTAATGTGAGTGAAGTTAGTAATAATGATAATGAAT
>CM031625.1:54054774-54055809 GCA_018398815.1 Conus ventricosus
CTGTAGGCGGCCAGCCTGCACGTGCGTTCTCCGTCTCGTGCAGGTGGCCGCCACTAAAACTCTTTACAGGGTTCCACACCTTATGTTTTCACCTCCCTTCTTCTTCTCCTTCTTCTTCTGCTTCCCCTCCACCCCACCAACCCCCACCCCCTTCTTTTCGCCTGGTTTTGTTGCCTGTCCTTCCTTTTCTTGTTCTCAGTGTAGACGGTTTTTAAAACTGTTGAAGTTGCAAATATGCTTCCAGAACCACGAAGTGAAATTCACTGGACATTTTGACCACTGGTGCGCCAAGACTAGGTGAAGTGGGTGATTAACGTTTGTGAGGGAATGGAGAGCAGGGTTGGGGGTGGGTGGGTGGCGATGTGGGAGTAGGGGGTTAGAAGAATCATAACTTATCCTTGAAAACCAGACATGTAACACAACATACAAGTGTTCATAGTAATAGTAATGGCAATAGATATAAGAATATAATATGGTCATAGGAATAGTTATGGCAATAGAAATAAGATACTAATATAATCATGACAGAATTCATGGTAAAGTTCAACTACAAGCCTCAAAATTTAGAATCGTTTGATAAAACTTAGCACAGGAGTATTGTCGGGAAATCCATCATAGACATATATACAAACAATCTTCTCTAACAATGAAACGCATCACCAGCATATAAGGAGACACAAGTATGCAAACCACCATGTTCCTCCCACGGACACAGTTTGTTTTCTTATATTATCACCACCCCCACCCCCCACCCCACCCCCACCCTCACCCCCACCCCCGCCCCTCCTACTTTTCTTCATGTTTCTTCGGGCTGTGTTTCTAGCCCTTTCCTTCCTTTTCTTGTTCTTGATGTTGATAGTTTTAAAACTTGACATTGCAAACATGCCTCCACAACCCTGCACTGAAATTCAACGGACATGTTGACCACTGGTGTGTCCAAAGGGGTCTGGTGAAGTGGGGGATCCACGTGTTTGAGGGGACTGGGGGGAGGGATGGGGATGGAGGAGAGCTGATGTGGGAGGAGGGAGTATAGTG
>CM031625.1:54055909-54080909 GCA_018398815.1 Conus ventricosus
AAAAATTAGTAATTATGGAAATTTTAGCTTTCATTCGAAACGGGGGCCCAAATTTCCAACTGATGATTTATTACCTATTAGGGAGATAGAGTCGTTTAACTCGCATATAGTTATGGGGGCATTTATATGGGTGGTCATCATTTGAAACTGGCTCTTGTACACCCGTTTTTTCTTCCTTTTCCTATGTTGTATGCAATCTTGTGGAAGACTTTCTAGACGCATTGTCTTTGAAAACATGTTAGCGAATGCTTCTGCTTTTTCAGATGAGGTTGACAATTTTTTTATTATCCAAATAAACTGGATATCTTGGGAGATTTATCCCTTTTTTCATAGTTTGAAATTTTTGCCACACTTTTTGAAGGTCCTTATGATGAGAAACTTCTTTAGCACAAAACGCTGTCCAGTAAAGCCGCTTTGCTTTTGCAATTTCTCGGTTAGTGTGTGACTTAGCTTTTTTCATTTCTAGGTGGTTTTCTTCATTTTGTTTTTAATATATTCTTTGTATTTCAGTTTCTTTAAGGCTACAGCTTCTTCGCAATCCTTAGTCCACAACACATTGCGGTATGAAGTGTTTTTTGAGAAGTATAAGTACGACATTTTGGTATTGAATCATCAGCGGCCAAGAGAATCATTTTGTTGAATTTTGAATACATATCATTTACATTTTCTTCATCTTCACAAGTCTCTTTGTGTCTGTAGGAAAGAAAAGCCTTGAACTTATCCAGTTGGCAAACTTATAATTGTATTTAGGTATTTTGTCTTCAGGCGTGTAAAAGCGGAGTACGTGTGTACGTCAGCAGGTGCCATGGACACAGAGGTCAGTCGGGGGAGGGGGGGAAGGGGCACAGAAACAGGGGCGAACTGCACGGTTCAGCACGTTCTCCTGGCAACCAGTCTGTCCGGGTCCTTCTGAGGGCGTTCTGGTGACCGTTTGGTAGTGACGTCATTGTTGTACGCTGTGCTATCTCCGAAAAGTCCGACAGTGAGTGTCAGACATTTATTAAGTCACGGATGCCCAACAGACACTGTGCACATTCTGTGCGAAGTCCTGGGGGGACGACACCTTGTGTGTGTGTGTGTGTGTGTGTGTGTGTGTGCGTGCGTGCGTGCGTGCGTGCGTGCGTGCGTGCGTTAGCGCGCGTGTGTGTGTTTGTGTGTATGTGTGTGTGTGCGTGTGTGTTTGTGTGTGTGTGTATGTATGTGTGTGTGTTGGGGGGGGGGGGGGGGGTTGGTTAGCTGGTTTTGTCTGTCTTCTTCCGTGCTACTTCCATGGTATTCCGCCAAATCCGCTCATTCTAGCCCGTGGGGGGGGGGGGGGGGGGGGGGGGTCTAAGTGCGTGGAGCGCGCGCGCGCGTGTGTGGTGTGTGAGGCAAAGAGGAGAGAGAGAGAGAGAGAGAGAGGAGAGAGAGAGAGAGTGTGTGTGTGTGTGTGTGTGTGTGTGTGTGTGTGTGTGTGTGTGTGTGTGTGCGCGGCGCGTGCGCGTGAGAGAGGTGTGTGTGTGTGTGTGTGTGTGTGTGTGTGTGTGTGTGTGTGTGTGTGTGTGTGTGCGTGTGTTGTGTGCGTGCGTGCGTGCGTTGTGCGCGCGCGTGTGCGCGTTGTGTAATGAAAAGTTAGTCCTGGGGCGTGTCATAGCAGAGGTTAAAATGAAAAAATCAAGTGGCGGTGGGCCAGGGGCTGACGGGGACAGTCAGGTGAACAGACTGCAGGACCCTTTATCTGCCAACGCCACCAAACTCGGTCGCCACCGCTCAGTCAACACTCCCCGACCTGAACCATGGCCTGTGCCTGTCAACCCCTCCGCTTTTACACGGCTGATGTCCCTTTTCTGTCCCTCTGCTATTTTGTAGTGTCCTCTATTCCTTTGGCCTCTTGGCCTCACTGTCACATCCCAGCCACCTGCCACTGTCATATCCCTGCCATCTGCCACTGTCACATCCCTGCCACCTGCCACTGTCACATCCCTGCCATCTGCCACTGTCACATCCCTGCCACCTGCCACTGTCACATCACTGCCATCTGCCACTGTCACATCCCTGCCATCTGCCACTGTCACATCCCTGCCATCTGCCACTGTCACATCCCTGCCATCTCGCACAGTGACATCGCAGCTACAACGAATCTGCCTCCCCATCCGCACATGCATCAGCTTCATCACTGCTGGTTCATCAGCCCGTCAACGCTTTACCAGAGTGCCCCTGCACAGAGTCTGACAGAACAACTGTACACAAAGTATCTGACTGTGTCAACTGAATTAAAGGAGATTACCAAGACCCAACTGCAGAGTGATGCAGTACTGATAATGAGCTGAAGGAAACTTCACAAGGAGAAACTGAAGGCAGAGATTGAGCATGCTGCTGAATCCACAAACTCCAAAAAGAGAAAACTCTTATTTGAAATCAGGCTTTTGAAAAACAACTTAACCAAGAATAACAAGTGACACATCTCATCATTCCTTCACCACCTCCCCCCACCCAGCACCCTCTTTCCCACAACACACACACACACACACACACACACACACACACACACACACACACACACACAGACACACACACACACACACACACACACACACACACACACACACACACACACAAATTTGTATAATAAACTTTATGATGCAACATTCATTTATGAATTTTGTGACAGTTATTTGTAAATACCAGTAATGTTGTGCTTTCCACACACACACACACACACACACACACACACACACACACACACACCACACACACACACTCTCTCTCTCTCTTTTCTCTCTCTCTCTCTCTCTCTCTCTCTCTCTGTCTGTCTTTCTCCATTTTATGAATTAAAATGAAAAACTGGCATCCTCTGCAGTTGGGTCTTGGTATCTCCTTTTCATGTTAAGTTGTTAATTCTTTTTACCATCCCCCATCTCATTAGTGCTTTTATGAGTAGTTTGCTTATCATTGTAGAATTAGATTATCATGTTGCTATGTTGAATTGTCTGTATGAATGATATGTGCTGAAATAATGTATGCATGACAAGGACAGATTGTAAGACTAGGCTTTGGCCTAAAATCTTCATCCTTGGGTATTAAAGATCAATCAATCAATCAATCAATCAATCAATCTCTCTCTGTGTCTCTCTGTGTCTGTCTGTCTCTCTCCCTCTCTCTCTGTCTGTTTTTTAGCACAAAATACAGATGACTCACTTATTAAGGCTGGCATCTAAAACCATGCAACCATGGTCTGTCGAGCAGCTCTGCCAGTACGTGCAGGTGGCATCTCGCACTCATTGTCACCATCATCATTGTCATTGTCTTCCTCATACTCCATTGGAGCTCCCAAGTCTACTGCCATGTTATGGAGGACTAAACAAGCAGTAATGATCCTGCATGCTCGATTTGGTGTGTATCGCAGCTCAGAATGCAGACAGTGGAAGCGACGTTTCAACACACCGATGCATCTTTCCACAGTGCTTCTTGTTGATACAAAGGCAGCATTATAATGTCTCTCTTGACGAGTTTGGGGGTTCAGAAAGGGGGTCATTAACCATTGGCGCAGGGGATAGGCACTGTCGCCCAATATCACCCCATCTAATAGAGGGGGTTGTCTTTCAAAGTCTCTCCAAACAGAGCTCTCTCTGAGCATCCTTGCATCATGAACAGAGCCTGGGTTTCTGACAACACAGTTTATGATTCTCAGATCACAATCGCAAACAATTTGTACATTTATACTATGTTTCCCACGTCTGTTCACAAATTCATGTTCGTTTTCTGTTGGTGCCTGGATTTTTATATGTGTTCCATCTACACATCCTATGACATTTGGAAAATTATTATTTTCAAGAAATTTCTCTTTTGTCTGTTGGCCTCAGCTTGATTGGGGAAATGAATGAAATCCCTGGCATGTCGGCCCAAGGCTGCAGATACACGGTGAACTATTCTTGACACCGTACTCTTATGCACATTCACAGTGTCACCCAACACATTCTGAAAGCTGCCAGACGCATAGAAACGCAATGCTACAAGTACCTGCATTTCTGCTGATAATGTATCTCGTCTTCGGTTGCCAAATTCCAAGTCATTTCTCAACAAATCAATAATCCTGAGGATGTCTGGCCTTCGAAAACGGTAACGCGAATAAAGTTCTGCATCATCAAGTCTTTGAAGAGGATTGAATCGTTCTCTAAAGACTCGATTTCTTCTCTGTATTCTCTCCCGAAAATATTGATGAATAAAACAGCCATGCTGATACACACTTAGCTGACCAGCTTAGATATTTAGAGCTGCTCCGACCACCTCTAAAGTTGGGGGGCTAAACTAGCTGGGGAGCTAGAGATAACTTGACCTGTGCAACCCAGTTAGTGTCGCTTGTCGGGGGAATTCCGATTTTAGCTGGGGAGCTAAGCGATTTAGCTGATCAGCTTGTGACATGTGCAACCGGCCCCTGATCTCTGTCCTGTACTTTCCTGTGTTCACCGTTTCACTCTTTTCTTTTTCCTTTCATGTTCACGTTTCTCGGGTTTTCGCCCTTATGATCGACTCTCTGGTATTCGCTCTTTCTTCTAGTCTTCTTTTTTCTTTCTTTCTTTCTTTTTTACTGCCATCTTTGCCCTTCATATGTTCACCATTCCTACTGTTTCTCCTGTTTTCCCATCGCCTGTCTTTCTCCTGTTTTCCCATCGCCTGTCTTTCTCCTGTTTTCCCATCGCCTGTCTTTCTCCTGTTTTCACACTTCCCACCGTTTCTTCCGTTTTACTCCCGTGTTCACCCCTCCTGTCGGGGTCTATACAAGCTGACGAGTTCAAAATGTAACGACATTTCAATGACATTTCCAAGCCACTTCGGAAAGTTTACATAACCTCAATGTAGATACCTTGAACACACATGTAATCCTATTGTTTCTAAAATGGCTGTGTTTCACTGACGCCTGTGACGAACTAACGGTTCACATGATTTCTGCACAGTGGTTTTTTGGGCATCGTTATTTAATTTCATGGCTTTCCAGTCTTGATTTTTTTTTTTTTTTTTTTTAATTCCACGACTTCACATGTTTTCCATGACCTATCCAGACCCTGCCTCCTGTTGTTTCGCCTACTTTCAAGAAGGGGCATTCAAAGCCTGACTGGCACTTCTGTCCTAGGTCTCATCTGATCGGATCTGCTGTCATCCTCTTACTGCCTCTCACACTTGCATCCTGCTTCTTCTTGCTCATCTTTCCTTGCCCATACATCTCTCCCGCTTTCACCCCGCCTGCTTCTGTCCTGTTTTCACCCGCCTGCTTCTGTCCCGCTTTCACCCGCCTGCTTCTGTCCTGCTTTCACCCCGCCTGCTTCTGTCCTGCTTTCACCCTGCCTGCTTCTGTCCTGCTTTCACCCCGCCTGCTTCTGTCCTGCTTTCACCCCGCCTGCTTCTGTCCTGCTTTCACCCCGCCTGCTTCTGTCCTGCTTTCACCCCGCCTGCTTCTGTCCTGCTTTCACCCCGCCTGCTTCTGTCCTGCTTTCACCCCGCCTGCTTCTGTCCTGCTTTCACCCCGCCTGCTTCTGTCCTGCTTTCACCCCGCCTGCTTCTGTCCTGCTTTACCCCGCCTGCTTCTGTCCCGTTTTCACCCCGCCTGCTTCTGTCCTGTTTTCACCCCGCCTGCTTCTGTCCTGTTTTCACCCTTGCTCCTTTTCCTCAGCCGTTCAGTTTCTCTAGTTTTCAATCTCTCCCACGCTCTCCTGTTTATAACCTCTTACTGTCTCATGTTTTTCCCTCTTTTGATGTCTTGTTTTCATATCTCTCTCTCTCTCTCTCTCTCTCTCTGTCTCTCTCTCTCTCTCTCTCTCTCTCCACCCTCTTTCCGTCTTCTTCTCACTACTCTTTCTGTCTCGTGTTTTCGCCCAAAATGACTCTCCTGCTTTCATCTCTCCCCCCCCCCCCCCCCCCCCCCCCCCCCCCCCCAACCGCGTCACCTCACCTGTTTACATCGCTTTTAACTTCTGTTTTCGCACACACGCACGCACGCACGCACACACACACACACACAACACACACACAACACACACACACACACACACACACACTTGCTGTCTCTTTTTTTTTCGCTCCTTCACAAGTCCCCGTCTCACTTCACCTCCTGTCTTCGCTCCCTGTTTTGCTCTCACCACTCTCCCACATCCCTCTACTTCTACGTCCCAAGCGTCTGTCTTGTTCCCAGCCCTCCTACTTCACCACAGTCTCGCATGTTTCAATCCTTTTTCTGTTATCCTATCAAACCACGCTGCTTGAGCTCCTTCTCTTTAACATCTGTCCCGTTTTCAGTCTTCCACTTCTACCAAACCCCTTCCGTTTTCATTGCTACACTACCAAACCCTTCCGTTTTCATTGCTACACTACCAAACCCCTTCCGTTTTCATTGCTACACTACCAAACCCCTTCCGTTTTCATTGCTACACTACCAAACCCCTTCCGTTTTCATTGCTACACTGCCAAACCCCTTCCGTTTTCATTGCTACACTACCAAACCCCTTCCGTTTTCATTGCTACACTACCAAATCCCTTCCGTTTTCATTGCTACACTGCCAAACCCCTTCCGTTTTCATTGCTACACTACCAAACCCCTTCCGTTTTCATTGCTACACTACCAAACCCTTCCGTTTTCATTGCTACACTGCCAAACCCCTTCCGTTTTCATTGCTACACTACCAAACCCCTTCCGTTTTCATTGCTACACTACCAAACCCCTTCCGTTTTCATTGCTACACTACCAACCCCTTCCGTTTTCATTGCTACACTACCAAACCCCTTCCGTTTTCATTGCTACACTGCCAAACCCCTTCCGTTTTCATTGCTACACTACCAAACCCCTTCCGTTTTCATTGCTACACTACCAAATCCCTTCCGTTTTCATTGCTACACTGCCAAACCCCTTCCGTTTTCATTGCTACACTACCAAACCCCTTCCGTTTTCATTGCTACACTACCAAACCCCTTCCGTTTTCATTGCTACACTGCCAAACCCCTTCCGTTTTCATTGCTACACTACCAAACCCCTTCCGTTTTCATTGCTACACTACCAAACCCCTTCCGTTTTCATTGCTACACTACCAAACCCCTTCCGTTTTCATTGCTACACTACCAAACCCCTTCCGTTTTCATTGCTACACGTTCATCCACATCTCTTCCATTTTCACTCCTCCACTTTTACCACATCTCTTGTTTTCACTTCTCCACTTTTACCACATCTCTCTTGTTTCCACTCCTTTCATTTTTACCACATCTCTCTTGTTTTCACTCCTCCACTTTTACCACATCTCTCTTGTTTTCACTCCTCCACTTTTACCACATCTCTCTTGTTTTCACTCTTTCACTTGCGCCTTACCAAACCTCTCCTGTCACCGCCCTCTATTGCTTCACCATGTTTCTCCCATTTCTCTCAGCGCCTTATCAAGTCTCTCTGATTTCCTCTCCCTCTTTACGTCTCCAAGCTTCTTCCAAGGGTGGTACAGGACTGCTCTAAAGGCAGGTGAAGACAGTGCTTCTCTGGGTCCTCCCCAGCACCTTCGGGTGTTTCTTTTTCTACTCCTCCACTTTTACCACATCTCTCTTGTTTTCACTCTTTCACTTTTACCACATCTCTCTTGTTTTCACTCCTCCACTTTTTACCACATCTCTCTTGTTTTCACTCCTCCACTTTTACCACATCTCTCTTGTTTTCACTTCTTCACTTTTACCACATCTCTCTTGTTTTCACTCTTTCACTTTTACCACATCTCTCTTGTTTTCACTCCTCCACTTTTACCACATCTCTCTTGTTTTCACTCTTTCACTTTTACCACATCTCTCTTGTTTTCACTTTCACTTTAACCACATCTCTCTTGTTTTCACTCCTCCACTTTTACCACATCTCTCTTGTTTTCACTCTTTCACTTTTACCACATCTCTCTTGTTTTCACTCTTTCACTTTTACCACATCTCTCTTGTTTTCAATCTTTCACTTTTACCACATCTCTCTTGTTTTCACTCTTTCACTTGCGCCTTACCAAACCTCTCCTGTCACCGCCCTCCTATTGCTTCACCATGTTTCTCCGTTTCTCTCAGCGCCTTATCAAGTCTCTCTGATTTCCTCTCCTTTTACGTCTCCAAGCTTCTTGCACTTATCCCCTTTACTTCCTGCCGTCTCTGGTCCAGTGCTCTCGTTGGCACTAAGTTTGCCCGTCACGACACACAAAACACCCTTTGAAAGAACGCTTCAGGTGTCAGAGAACCCTTTGCAATTAAAACTTGGTTGTCACTTATCCCTTCAAAACTCTGCTATGTGAACAAGCACAGCACAACACCGTTCGCTGCACGTGCCGCAAAACGTTTACAAGGTTATCCCTTTCAATAGGAGGAAGAGAAGATGCAGTTTACTTCTGGACACAGCCAAAGACAAAAACTCCGCACACTACGCATCTCTGGATTTTTGAGAGCATAAATACACACAAAATTATTTTTAATAATTCCCAGCGTTCTCTTCTTGTCCAATCTCTAATACTACACCAACCATGATATGCAGCTCTATCTGTAGACTCTCTCTCTCTTTGTCACACACACACACAGCGCGTGCGCAGCCACACACACACACACACACACACACCCACCATATAACCTCACTGAGAAAAAAATTAAGACATCTTTGGATTTTTTCCCCCTTAAATACACCCCAAGCACACAAATTCATCCAAACAAGATAGTTTCCAATTGAAAACACACAAAACACGCTAGGAACAGTGGGCGGACTCAAAAGTCAAGACTATACAAACAGAAACGGAAGTCTGCTAACCCTTTACAAGACTCTGAGGGTCAGGTGACTTCTTAACAATGACACCCAACGAGAGCCCTGACGTTTGTTTCGGTGTTTTTTTTTTTTAAACCTAACCTGTTTCATGAGCAATGGCTGTTTTTGTCACTGAGAGGATGGGAGGCGTGCATGCGGGGGTGAAAGCGGGAGGGGCCTCCTTGTCCCCTAATGTTGTAATCTGCTTTGTTTAGTATTCAAGTTCCGTACAAGTTTTGTGGATGCAAAACGCTTTGCTCTCACCCACAGAAAAAGCACTCAATAACTCGTCGCTGTTGTTACCAATTTCTCCTTTTACCGTTTCAAAACCTCTGTACTTCCTCATCGTCACATCTATTCCACCGCTCTGTTCTGTCGCGCCTACTTTTACTGTCCGTTTGAATCCTTTCTACTGTTTGATTGCAAGCTTCGTCTCTCGCCTCAATGGTCCTTCCTGGTTTAGTTGCTTCCTCTGTCATTATACGTGCATTCACTGTGGGTGTGGTGACTGTTTGTTGTTAGTTGTGTTTTGTGGTGTGTGGTTATCGTGCTGTTGTCCATTCTCCTTTTACGTTCTACCTCTGTACTTCCTTATCGTCACTCTATTCCACGCTCTGTTCTGTCGCGCTCTTTTACTGTCCGTTTGAATCCTTTCTACTGTTGATTGCAAGTTCGTCTTGCTATGGTCCTTCCTGGTTTGTCTGCTTCCTCTGTCATTATACAATGATTCCACTGTGTGTGTGTGTGTGTGTGTGTGTGTGTGTGTGTGTGTGTGTGTGTGTGTGGTGTGGTGCGTGCGTGCGTGCGGTGGTGACGTCTTCCACTTTTGAGGTTCTCTCTCTCGTACTCTCTCTCACTCGTCTCTCTCTCTCTCTCCGTGTGTGTGTGTGTGTGTGTGTGTGTGTGTTGTGTGTGTGTGTGTGTGTGTGTGTGAGAGGAGAGAGAGAGAGAGAGAGAGAGAGAGAGAGAGAGGAGAGAGAGAGATACGAAGTGAGTGTGTGTGTGTGTACGTTTGCACCCCGTCCCCTACCTTTCCGTTCCCTCTCCCCGACTCCCTCTCCGCCAACCTTCCCACTTCCCTCTCTCCCTATTTTGATATTCTGTCATTCTTCTCTCTCTCTTCTTTTCAGTGAACCGGTCAATGAACACTTTTTCACCGTTATCTCTCGTTTTTAACCACCCCCCCCCCCCCCCCCCCTCAACCCCCGGTATTGCTTTATTCTCGTCTCACTTCTTCGCTCCGTTCCGTTGTTTTCCTGCTATGGTTTTCCGTCTTTGTTTCTCCTCCCCCTAACCCTCTCCTCTACCTCCTCCCCAGTCTAAGAAACATATTTCTATTGAGAGAGAGAGAGAGGAGAGAGAGAGAGGAGAGGAGAGAGAGAGAGAGAGGAGAGAGAGAGAGAGAGAGAGAGAGAGAGAGACAGACAGACAGACAGCAGAGACGGAGAATGACATAGAAAGAGAGGGACAGAAAGGTAAGGTACTGTTGCTTATAGCCCAGCCGACCGCAAAGAGCCATATCTGGGCTGTCACCACGTTGAAGTCAACTCGCATGTCATAAAAAAAAACAACAAACAAAAACAAACTTTCACACATCTTAAAATACACCACTTAAAAACGCAACAGAAACTTCGTTAAAAATCTTTCTTCGTAAAATCTTAGATCAGATGAAAAATGTTAATCTCTTTAGAGACTCAAAGATCACGTCAGGTGGTGCATCTCTGAACAAAGTTTTCATGGAGTCTGCTGTAAAGTGTTTATTCTCTATGTGCAAGTCCCAACAGAGAAAGACAGCCAGACAGACAGAGAGACAGAGAGACAGAGAAACAGACAGAAAAAGACAGAAGAGACAAAGAGAGAGAGAGAAGAGAGAGAGAGGAGAGAGAGAGAGAGGAGAGAGAGAGGAGAGAGAGAGAGAGAGAGAGAGAGAACACGCGCGGCAGCCAAACACATATCAGTTAGAAACATTGTTCTATTGCCAACGTTTTCTTTTGGCGTGTGTGGGGTGTGTGTGGTGTGTGGTGTGTGCGTGCGTGCGTGCGTGCGTTGCGTGCGTGCTGTGCGTGCGTGTGTGTGCGTGTTGTGCCTGCGCTTCAAACGCACCGCTATGACACATTAACACCCACCCCTATCCCTAAGGACATCCTAACTGATAATTTAGCGAAATGGCTTTCCCAGGCAGCCCAGCAACTCCACCTAAGACAGACAGTTTTCTCGCCTTGTGACTGCAACGTGGTTGTCGACACAAGGCGAATTTCACAGTTAAGATAAATCCTTTCCAACATTCAAATTTGACAAAAGCTGCACAAAAGCTCTCACAAACTTGAACAAGAAAAAAGAAAAGAAAAGAACAACACACGCATGCACGCACGCACGCGCGCACCACCAACACACACACACACACACAAACACACACAACACACACACACACACACAACACACACACACACACACTGTGGTGATCTGTTCTGCAGACAAGATGAAGACACAATCGTACGTTGTAAAGACTACACCTGAAGTCCAGAAACGACTGACATCATCTCCTGCACCACCGTTTCTAACACTTCTACCAAATCAGGAAAAATCTGTCAGTAACACCATAGCGAAAGTCGTCTGCCTAGCACAGTCTGCGGCGTCATTGTCTGGAAGCCTTGAGAATCCGTCTTTAACCTTCTATCTAGAACGCACCGACAGCCATCACAAGGACGTCGTCCTAAGGGGCCAGGTCCGATTTGCCTATTCCTGGTTCACCTGCTGTTGATGCTGCCTCTACCCTCCAAGTCCCTGTTGGCAGTCTGTCCCGTTTTGCCACCCGCCACTCCCATTTCCCCTCTTTCACCTTCACCTTCAGTGCGTCATTCTCAATCGGTCTTCAGACGGACCAAATATCCGCGAAAGCATTTACTAAATGCAGTTTCTGTCTCTCTCTCTGTCTCTCTCTCTCTCTCCTCAACCTCCACACACACACACACACACACACACAACACACACACACACACACACACACACACACACAACCAGTTTCGATGAACGACTGATTCTCAACTCCTAAGGGAAAATATTCTGCGCAGCACACACACACACACACACACACACACACACACACACACACACACACACCAGTCTCTATGAATTAACTGCTTCTCAGCGGCCAAGGGAAAATATTCTGCTGTTAACCATTATTTAATAATTTTTGAAAATTGTTTTAAACATAAATGAGCTGCCACATAAACGCAGACTGAATTGAATGTGAGTGTGAGTGAGTGAGTGAGTGAATGCGAGTGTGTGAGTGAGTGTGTGTGTGTGTGTGTGTGTGTGTGTGTGTGTGTGTGTGTGTGTGTGTGTGTGTGTGTGTGTGTGTTGTTGTTTGTTTTGTTTCGACTTCAAATCAACTGATTCCTAGAACTGATGCAAGATATTAATTGGAAGAAATTAATTCTGTTGTTCTGCTCCAAAGAAAACTGAAAAGAAAAAATAATGTTACAGTTACCAAGTACAACCACAACCACTATGTGAAACCATCTACAGTTAAGAAACGATAAAGTGGCATCATATGTTCTGGCACGATGTTGACAGCGCATTCCCAGGTCCACTTTCTCACGCACTATTTCCGCATCAGATAGCAGCCGAATGAACGGTCTTCATTTTGCACTGATGCCTGCGACAGCGTTCCCTCTCAGACTTCTCCAGAGTCCAGCAGAAGGAAGACAAACAATATTACCTGCCAACGCACTGATGTTACATCAGGGGACGAGTCCCAAACGACTGGGACTACATACATGTGATTCTTTGTGAAGTTGTGTGCAAACAGCTGGAGAGCTGGGGGACAGAACAGGTGGGATGGGGGGAAGGGGGAGGGGGGGTGAGGAGTGGGGGGTTCCTTCGCAGAACTCCCCAAGCTGTATCCGTGAGAACATGTTTCCTCTTTTCATGGCCAAAAAAAAAAAGAAAAAAAAGTTATAACGCCATTTCTTTTCACATTCATACTGCCACTACCAAATTTTCTTTTTCATTTATTTTTTGGGTAAATACATTTATCCGCAAAAAAAGTTTCATTTCATATTCACAAAACCCATCCATCCTCCATCACTCTCAGTCCTGTATGTCCCTAACATACACACGCACGCACACTCGCTCGCTCACTCACTCTCTCTTCTCTTTCTCTCTCTCTCTCTCTTCTCTCTCTCTCTCTCTCTCTCTCTCTCTCACACACACACACACACACACACACACACACACACACATGTGTTGGGTGTTTGTTTTATTGCTCAGCTGGGCACATGCACGT
Source organism: Conus ventricosus (assembly GCA_018398815.1). Lineage (NCBI taxonomy): Eukaryota > Metazoa > Mollusca > Gastropoda > Neogastropoda > Conidae > Conus > Conus ventricosus. The sequence goes on from CM031625.1 coordinate 54,068,965, forward strand.
CTATCCTTGATTACTTCCACCCAACCATCCCTCACGTTGTGGGAATTTATTACTACCTCCAATCTCACAAGCAAAAGCTAGTATTCATAATCATATACTACAGTGGTACTGGGTCAGAAATTCACTGAATATGTAGCAATTAGATGATATTTCCTTTTAAACTATAATACAACATACAAAACAAGGTGTGAAGTACAGCTTATCTAATAAAAAAAGGGAAAGAAAAAAAAGAAAAAAAGGAAAACTGATAGCTATGTCTTTTTTAGCCATTATAATCAACAGCTGTTTTACCACCATGTGGGATGTTTTTGTGCAGTTTTTCTGTCTGTTCTTTGCCATGTCTGCAGAAGGGTTGTCTGTCAAAAATTCACCTGTCAGTTAATAAAGGCTTGTGTTTTAAATAAACACTGCGCATTTATGCCTGTGTTTCTGTGCATTCTGGGCCTGTTTTCTGCAACACCGTTATCTTTTCAAGTATCTTTCCTTCCCTCATTTGAAGAGATTCATCTGAAAGTGCACATGCGTATGCAGGCTCGCTCACTTGCCGCTACGCACGCACGCACGCACGCACGCACGCACGCACGCACGCACGCACGCACGCACACACACACACACACACACACACACACACACACACACACACACAACAAATGCACACACACAAACACATATATACCCATATATCTATATCCTTGCTTTTTTCTTCTTTTTTTTTTCAAACCATCTGCTTTGCCCATTTTGTGGCGCTAGTTCCACATTACTCACGCTGGCCTCCTCATACACAGCCTCAACAACACATCCAATCCATGCTAACAAGTTGTATCCACACCGACATGCCTACCAACCAACAAACACCGCAAGTAAAAACACATTAAATGGAAAGTTGTTTTCTTTATATCAATGAAAGGAAGGAACAAGCTTTCTGGGTGAACTTTTAACTTGTACTTTATTAAGCAACAACTCCCCGAGTTAAGTTGCAAAATTTTAATATGCAAATATGCTATGCACAACTATGTGTGTCCCTGGGTGAGTGTATGCAAATCCCAAGTCCGTCAAAAATTTTTCTTTTTGGTTTTAAAGTAAGAGGTTGTTTTTTTTTTTCTTTCCCCGTGTACAGAAAAAGGTTTTAAAATACCAAAAAAAAGTAAAAGGAAAACAATTTAATAAGCATAAAAAAAAAAAAAAATTCCTGAAATGTACCCATTTTACTTATGATAATGTGTATATAGAAATAAGACATTGCAGTGACAATTTCAGATGCATTTAGAAACAAATGCACAAAAAAAGGACGACGATAGAAGGAGGTGGATGGAGGGGTGTATGTGTGGTTGTGTGGGGGTGGGGGGGGGGGGGGAACGTAGTAAAAGGAGGATAGAGATAACAGAGATAGCAGAGAGACAGGACAGAAAAAAAAAAGAAGTCAAGAGGAGGAGGCAGCCGATAAGTAACAGAGTAGCAGAGGACGAGACAGAAAGACAAAGGAAGGAAAAGAGGAGAGAGAGATAAAATTAGTAGTAAAAGGGAGGGGGGTTTGAAGGAAAGCAAGGGGGAAAAAGGAAGGGGAGAAGGTGTGTGGGGGATTATTATAGAGGTGCCTTTAAATAAAATAACCTTTGTTTTGGGCCTTGTGTGTGTGTGTGTGTGTGTGTGTGTGTGTGTGTGTGTGTGTGTGTGTGTGTGTTGTGTTGTGTTGTTTTGTGTTGTGTGCTCTGTGTGTGGTGTGGGGTGTGTTGTTGTGTGGGGTGTGTGTGTGTGTGTTGTGTGTGTGTGTGGTGTGGGGGTTGTTGTGTGTGCGTGTGTGTGTTTTGTGTGTGTGTGGTGTCCCCTTGCACACATGAATGTGCATGTGGTCATCCCTGCATGCATGTGTGTGATGTGGATGTGGTGAGTAAAGTGTGTGAATGTGTGTTTGTTTGTGTGTGTGTGTGTGCGGTGTGCGTGCGGGGCGTGCACGCGCGCGGCGTCGTGCGTGCGTGTGTTTTTTGCACACATGAGACGATTGTGTTTTTGTGTGATGGACTGTCTCATACCAAATCTGGTCTTATAATGGGTTTTAACTGAAATAAAAGTTGAGCAAGTGATAAATGAAGAATCAGGAGCTAAAAAGATCACTTTTTCCTTTTCATCTTTTTTAAAAATCGCCAAAAAATTTCGTTCACAAGGGGATGGGTTTTACAGGTTTTGAAAATGCCCTTTATTATACTTTTCCCAACCAAATGTTTTATATGCACAAGTGAAATAGGACAGAAGGGACTTGATCACTTGATTTTCCCCTTTCTAGTGCAAAACAGAGCTTCTTCAGCGCGGCTCCCCAAACCCTGTCGAAAAAAATTAAATTGAATAATAAGGGTTGCAGACTATGGGAACAGTTCCCTCCCACCACATTTTTCTGTAAGCCCGCCCTTATCTCTTTCTTAGCGCCCTTGTCCAGGGAAGTTGTTTACAGTTTTAATCACTCAGTTCTGTGAGCGGGGGTTTTTGCCCTCTCCGATTTTTCCACGTGTTAGTCTTCACCGATCACAACACCGTTTTTCTGTCCCCCAATTTCCCCCTTTAACACGATGTATCCTGCTGTTTCTTATTTTTAAATTTTCAGTCCCGAAACAGGGTCTTTAATAACATAAAAATCTTTACTAAAACATAGTGTTGACTGCGTTTCCCAACCCAGATCATGTCATGGCAGACTAGGGTTGAAGTATACATCAATCCAACTCATGATTCACTTTAGCCAATTATTTTTTCCCCCAAAGGATCACATCATTCTCACATTAATCCAATCCTGTCACTTTGTCTTTTTGGTACATAAAATACGCTAATGCCTGCGTATGGGTTTCCAAACTTTACATCAAAGCCAATCTAACGTGCTGTCTTTAAAAGGGTTGTTTTCCTCAATACAGCTTTTCTTTTGCTTTATTTTTGTACTAGCTCAGATTTCCATGACTGTCTTCCTGAGTGGGGCAAAGAGGATGGGGAAAGGGTGAGGGCTGGGGGGGTACGGGGCGAGTGGAAGGGGATTGGGAGGAAAGGGAAAAGGATTGAAGGGTACATGCATCTCTGTGAGACTTCCATGTATGGTTCTTGCACCTCCTTGATAACCAACCGTTTTGATGTGAAGGTGGTTCAGCTTTACTATCAAGTATTCACTCCATTTGCAGAAAATGACAAATGGCTTTCAAGTTCTTTCCTTTCTTATCAAAATTTCACTCCTGTTAATTAAAAGGCAACAATGCATGAAAAATCTGTTAGCAGGAAATAAATATAACAAACATCCATAGAGTTTTGTTCAATTTAAATATGCAGAAAAGGAAATTTTTATTCTAAAATTACGTTTAATCTAACATACTTACCGTGGCTCACTAATGCATAAGCGGCAGCAATTTGCTATCCCTGCCTCGTATACAATAAAGTCCGTACGGACAACAAAACCCTTGAAAGGGCCTCGTGCCTTGCGCATGCTCAGAACCATCCTCTTTTCGAGGTATATGAAACTCTGACTGAGGACTCCTGATGGAACCAGGAAGGCGGGGAGGTAGGGAGGGCCTCTGCGTGAGCCACGGTAGGTATGTTAGATTAAACGTAATTTTAGAATAAAAATTTCCTTTTAATTACACATACTATACCGTGGCTCCTAATGCAGAGTCGCACTACCTGGAAGGAGGGCTCACCTGGTTACCACCTGGAGGAGCGAGAAGAGCCGGAGCGTGTGGCGGAGATGGGGTGTTGGGCCACCACAGCTGATGCGATGCCCCTAGACCTATCATCGCGCAGACGAGAAACGTCGCGCAGGTAGAATTGGATGAAGGTGCCAGGGGAACGCCAATATGTGGCATCTAACACACTCTGAATGCTGACATTATGAGCTACTGCCAGCGAAGACGCCCATGCCCTAATCTCATGAGGTCTTGGTGAGGGAAAACGGCCAAATCTCCTTCAGATCTCGCGTACGCAGCTTTAATGACTTCTCTCAGCCATCGAGAGATTGAAGAGCGCTGGTTGTCCTCCTTATAACCTTCGTTGTAAGAGAGAAACAGGTGGCGCTGCTTGGAGCGAGCAGATTTCGTGCGTTTCCTATATCCCACGGAGCGCGCACCGGACAGAGAGTGCGGACTTCGTCGTCCGGGCCGAGAATAGAAGTGAGAGGAAGAATGGAGATAGTCGGTGAAGGAGAACCTGGCCACTGCTTTTTTGCTAAAAATTCTGGGATGAGGCGAAGAGATATCGAGCCATCCGGTTCGGAAGCGACGTCCCAGGCAGGCACTAATGGCATGGACTTCACTGCAGCGCCTCCCTGAGGCCAGGGAAACGAGAAAGGCTGTTTGAAGAAAAGGAATTTCGAGAAACACTCCCGGATGCGCTCGTAAGGGGGAGCCTGAGGGAGGAGAGGACTAAGAAAAGATCCCACGCCGGGGTACGGCGGGGGGCAACGGGCCTCCTGTAGGGCTGCTCCTCTGACCAGATCCCGCAGAAGAGGGTCGTCCACGAAGGAGGGGCCCCTAACTGGCGCATAGTGGTGGAAATAGCCGCCCTGTGAACCTTAACAGAGGGGGCTGAAAGCTTTTTCTCCGATGAAAGAAGCTAGGTAGTTCGCCAATTGGCATTGAGAGGGAGAATGAGGTGATACTGCGTGGTTGGAGAGCCAAGAGAGCCAGCCATTCCAGTGGACACTGTAGACACTTTGGGTGCCTGGCCTGTGGGCTGTTCCACAAGGCCGATTACCGCTGGGAAGGCGCCTTGTGCAGACAGCGTGTCCCGCACAGTAGCCAGGCGTGAAGATGCAGCACGTTTGGATTGCTGTGTGGAATGCCTGACCGTGGCTGAAGCAGGGACTTTGCTATTAAGGCAAGCGGTATCGGAGGCACGTGAGACAGGTGTAACAGTTCTGGAAACCACGCTTGGGCGGCCAGCGTGGATCCACAAGAATAAGCGTGGCTGCGTCTTCCCTTGCTTGCGGATAACTTTTCCCAGAATGGGGAAACGGGGGAAAGGCATTAGCCCGTCAGTCCGGACCAAGGGATGGACAGGGCGTCCACAGCCCACGCTGCCGGATCCGGAACTGGGGAGACATACAGCTGTAGACGGTGGTTTGAACCGGGGGTGGCGAACAGGGCTACCTGTGGATTGAACCATACAGTCCAGAGAGGTTCAGGATTGAGTGGACGAGAGTCCATTCTGAGGGAAGAACCATGTGCGACCTGCTGAGGGAGTCCGCGAGAATGTTGATCATCCCGGGAACGTGCTTGGCCGAGATCCGAATTGATTGTGTCTCGCACCAAAGGAGAAGCTGTTCCGCCTTCAGGGACAGGGGGTGAGAACGCGCTCCCCCTTGCTCGTTGATATAACACGCACAGTCGTGTTGTCGGTGTTGAGGAGAACATGTTTTCCCTTCAGTAAGGGAAGAAACTCCTTGAGGGCTTGGAACACGGCTTCCAGCTCCAGCCGATTGTATGCCAGGATTCCATCTCCGGGGACCATTGCCCGGCCGCCGTCAGACAGCTGACGTGGGCACCCCACCCGAGCTGGGACGCGTCCGTGAACAGGTCCCCCTGTGGAGGAGGGGGTGTGATGGGGACTCCCTGAGTCAGCCAGGACTGGGAGTGCTATTGGGCCACCGATGATTGGAAACCACTGACCGAGAAGGATCGGAAGGTCCCTCGACTGCAACGCCTGAGACCAACGCTTGCGAAAGAGGCATTGAAACCGGCGTTTGGCAGTCGTCCGAGGGGCACTAAGGGGGCCAAGGGCTCCATCAGACCCAGAAGAGAGGCCAGCTTCCTGGCTGGAGCCGATCCCAGGAAAGAAGATGGGCCAAGCGGTGCTGGAGGCGAACCAGGCGTTGGGGGGGTTGGAGAGACCAACCAGTTGGTGGTGTGGAAGGACATGCCCAGAAACTGAAACTGCTGCGACGGGATGAGATCGGACTTCTCGTTGCGAACAAATCCCAGCTGCTGACAGAAGTTAAAACCTGGAGGGCTTGCTGGGAGCACAGAGTGCTGGATGAGGCAAGAAGAAGCCAATCGTCGAGATGGCCTTCAGACGAATTCCTTTCTCCGAACATGTAAGCAAAGTTCCCGGGCCACCTCCGTGAAAACCCAAGGGGTCGGGGCTTGCCAAAGGGAAGAGCCCTGAACTGAAAATGCGGCTTCTCCACACGAAGCGGAGATAATTCCTGTCCCTTGGGGAAAATAGTGCCAACAGCACCTGGTGTTCCCAGGCGGTCACCCATCCAAGTACTGACCAGGCCCGACGTTGCTTAACTTCGGTGATCGGACGAGAACCGGTGTACTCAACGTGGTATGGCCGTTGGCTGGATCAAGCGATGGAAGTACACATCTTTCAGGTCGATGGATAGCGCCCAGTCGCCGGGATGCATGGCATCGCAGATTGACATCCATCCCCAAACGGAGGACGATAAGAAACCTGTTCAAGGGCGAGAGGTCTAGAACCGGTCTCCATCCTCCAGAAGCTTTGGGAACCTCAAAAATGCGGCCATAAAAGCCCGGAGAGGAATGGAAGGGGACTTCCACTGTGGCTCCCATGGCCAACAGCGAAAGGACCTCCTGGTCTAAGGCCTGAGAGGCCGCTAGATCCGAAATATTAATATCAACAGAATGAACAAGTCATTTCCAGTAATAATTGGTCATACAGTGCACTTGTATCAAGTTTTCTTTTTAACTGCACATTTATCTCTCCGTTGAACTAGTTTGTATGGACTGTGATAAATTTAAACAAAACTCTACATAAGTGCGCATAAAAATGCTTTAATATAATTGTGTGGTGTGTGTGTGTGTGTGTGTGTTGTGTGTGTGTGTGTGTGTGTGTGTGTGTGTGTGTGTGTGTGTGTGCGTGTGTGTGTGTGTGTGTGTGCGTGTATGTGTGTGTGTGTGTGTGTGCGCGTGTGTGTGTGTGTGTGTGTGTATGTTTGCGTTTGTGTTTTGTGTGTGTGCATATGTGTGTGTGTGTGTAAGTGTGTGTGTGCATGTATGTGTATATGTATGTGCATGTGCATGCGTGCGTGCATGTGTGTAAGCCTGGAAATGTGCAAGCACGCATAGGTGCATGCATGTGTGAGTATGAGCTGTGTTAAAGTGTATGCCTTATACATGTGTCTACATGTGCACAGGTACAAACATGCTGAAAAGAAAAAATTCAAGAGAAAGAATGAAATGAACAAAAAAGAAAGAATGGAGGGAAAGTAGATGAACGAAAAAAAAAAAAAAAAACAGAAAGAAAGGTACAAAAGATATAGAGGACAAACTGCCATTATACATTTGGCCATGATAATCATGTCACATCTCTACTAGGGTCAGGGAATATTAAATATGTTGATACAAACATGAATTACATTATCCCTTGTTCTAATGTTTCCTAATGTTAATGTTGGTAATATAACAGTCACGTTCAGCTGTTTCCTTGTCTGTCTGTAGAAATTATGAGCCAAACAAGAAATCAAAACAAAACATAATGTAAAATAACGCTCATGTAAAAAACAGACAAGTGAGTTTTTGACAGACATATCTTTTTCAGATGTCACAAATAACAGACATGAAACATTCACATCAACAGATAAAATGCACAAAACGATACTCGCCAAAGGCTGTCAGCAAGTAAAATGCACAAGTAATGCTCACCAAAGGCTGTCAGCAAGTAAAATGCACAAGTAATAATCACTAAAGGCTGTCAGCGAATAAAACTTGCAAAACAACACTTGCCAAAGGCTGTCAGCAAGTAAAATACACAAGTAATAATCACTGAAGGCTGTCGGCGAATAAAACGCTCATAACAACACTCGCTAAAGGCTGTCAGCAGATATAATGCGCAAAACAGTATTTACCAAAGGTTGTCAGTAAGTGAAATGCACAAAACAAAACTCTCCAAAGGCTGTCAGCAGATATAAATGCGCAAAACAATACTTGCCAAAGGTGTCAGCAAGTGAAATGCAAATAATACTTGCCAAAGGCTGTCAGCAAGTAAAATGCACATGTAATACTCGCCAAAGACTGTCAGCAAGTAACATGTACAAGTAATGCTCACCAAAGGCTGTCAGCGAGTGAAATGGACATATAATACTTGCCAAAGAAGGTAAAATGCATAAATAATACTTGCCAGAAGACTGTCAGCAAATAAAACACACAAAATAATACTTGTCAAGGCTGTCAGGAGGTAAAATGCACAAACAATACTTGCCAAGGCTGTCAGAAGGAAAAATGAACAAATAATACTTGCCAGAAGACTGTCAGCAAGTAAAACGCACAAATAATACTTGCCAGAAGACTGTCAGCAAGTAAAATGCACAAATAATACTTGCCAGAAGGCTGTCAGAAGGTAAAAGGCTAAAAAACAAACAAACCAATGCTCGTCAGAAGGCTGTGAGCACTGCACCTGCACTGAAAGTCACTACCTGGTCAGTAGTGCGCATTTTTTCATATTTATTACTTATGACACATTTTGAAAAAAAAAATTCACTTGTCTGTTTTTGCATCATCAATTAAAGAAGCATTATTTTGAATAGTATTTTGTGTGTGTATCTGTACTTTGGCTTCTTTCCAGTAAGAATGCAGTCCATTTCAATTTTTGTGTGGAAAATGGTGCAGTTTTCAAGGTCAGTTTCAAATCATCTTGCTGGGCAACCCTCTCCATCACTCAGCTTGAACACAGGGGATAAGTATGCAGAACAGATGCACAAAGTGGCAGTATTTGACTATCACTTTTGTACATTCACTACAAAGTAGGCCAATCGTGGTTAAACTAAAACAATAAAACGCCATCTGGGACTAGTATACATGGAATGAACACAGCTGTGTGACTGTGTATACGGGCATGAATCATTTTGTGATTTTTGTGAATGCATTTGATGTTCACCAATTGCTCGATAACTATCTGTAAAAATAACAATGAAAGTGTGAGACAATGAAAAAGGCATTATGTATCACAAGAAAGCATGAGTTTGCAGTGGGGACCGTTTACAATTGAGTGGATGTTTACACATCACAGCATAATGCCATGTTTATGTTAGCACATTTCTGTGAGCACTTGTAAACTACATTAAAAAAAAAAGTATACAACTTTTTATTACTGGTTAACAGTGGAATAAAATAACATCTGCTACACCATCATTCAGCAAATAAAAGGGACGTGTCAAATTCACTATCAACTCCCTCCACTCTCTCCCTCCCACATCCATAATACTTTTTCCTATTTTTCGTGGCTACAGAAACTTACCAGGTACTCACTTTTTATATTTTGTCACATTAGATGTATAATGTCACACACACACACACACACACACACACACACACACACACACTGAGATAGAGACAGAGAGACAAAAATTGGGATGTGTGCAGCCGAATAACTCTGAATGGGATAGGAGGAAGCAATGACGGGCTGGGGGGAGGGATGGGATTGTGGGAATGGTGGCAGAAAGGGAAAGATTTGGGTAATAGGGAGGGGTGGGCTTTGGTGGAATGGGGAGGCGGGGGGGGGGGGGGGGGGGGGGGATTTGTCAAACAAGCTTTGCAGCTGTGGCCACCGTCTTCGCTAACGAAGCAATTCCTCTCTTGGCAGTGCAACACACGTGCACTGGTGACACGCCCACTTCACAAAGGACTCGCACACCGTGCAACAAGTCCGCTCCCTGGAGGCCCATCTATGCTCCTACAGCCAACGTCTAACAAAACAAGTGAGGGCACTCAAAGCTTCAAGTCGGAGCCAGACAAAACCTATCAGCAGACAGGCTGCCAACTGAGTGCAAGCCTACCCAGGAGTCGGCGAAGGCACACTCTGCATCATAACGCACTCACTCGCATAGTCACAACCAAGTGATGGAGGCGCCCTCGAAACGCGCACCGACAGTGAACGGAACGACACCAATACACGGGACTTACTTGATCCTGAGAGGCCTTGTACAGGTAGAAGCCAATGCCCAGTAGCCAAATGCTGGCCAGAAGCACCAGCAGGCGAAACTTGCGTCGTATCATTCAAACCGCCTCTCCGCAAGCCGCGTGCAGACTGACAGCAACATCGTCTGGTCTTTTCTCCCACTGTCAGCTCCCTTGGCTTTTCCACCAATCACAGGCTGACATCACTTTACTGCGGAAAACATCAACACAAAACGTGAGGGTCGCTCTGACGTCGCGTGGACGCTAAAGTGGGCAGAGTGTGGGAGGAGGAGAGGAGGATAGCGAGTTATGAGGGCATGGAGGTGAGGGGAGTAGGGGGTAGGCTTCCTTCCTCAACCTGTTGGCATATACCGTATCCCCCCACTCATTAGAACAATTAAAGAACAGAAAAAAAGGAAAGAAAACGGTGGTGCGATCGAGGTCGCTTGGTGAAAACATCTCGGAAGAAGGAACTTCAACGGTCTCCACCCCCTCTCACCCGATGTTTTGGGTTTCCCCACTCATTTTTGTTGTTGCTGCGAACACACTTGTGTTTCGGTCGATCATTAATAAACTGGTTATAATAGAAGAAACTGGTTGTACAAAAGCAAATAAACAAAATCGCAGGGAGATAAAAATATGTATATGGACCCTCTATTATTGTAATCTACATCAATACGGGCAATGTAAGCGGAACTGGCACTTCATTTCAATTAGACACAACTACAATATGAACCAGGATCGGATCGAAAAAGCGAATATATTACATTGGTAGCAGCTTTTTTGTGAGATAATACAAGTGTTATGATGGATACCGAATTGCAAACAATTTTTTTTTTTATGTCAGTGGCGTGATTATGTTCACGAATATGGGATACCAGGTGAGTTTGATTTGATGTAAATGAAATGGTCGTGGTAATCAACCGTCTTCTCTGGGACCTGCAACAGACATGAACAGAGCCCACCCGAATAATTCAGAACGCAGATTTAAATCAGTCGAAGATGTATCTAGTCAAATTTTCAAAGAAACTCTCAACACCAACGTATAACTGATGTGTTACATGAGCGTAACTATTTTTATGTTTATATGACCTATGCGTACATGCGTCATATCCGTAATTCATGTACACGGGATACGAGTGTCAGAAATGCATACTCACAGAACATCTTTGACTGGTTGATTTATGATGTATGTCACCAAACAAAGCGAGTCAGAGAAAGCACGTGGGGGAAGGGACATGGAGAGGTGGGGGAGGGGGGTACCTGGTGTGCCAACTGTCCGTGCCAATTGGACTATTTCTTTCTCCCCTCTGCGAACAAAGTCAGTATGATCGGAGTAAGGGGAGAGCCGCACAGGCTAACCTTCCTTCCCCCCCCCCCCTCCCCATCGTGGATGGGACAGTAAGCCTCATGAGTTATCTCCCCACCTCTACCCCCACTCCCTCGCTTTCCCCCTCCTCTACTTTCCACCCCCACTCCCACCCCACCCCCCCCCCGACTGTTAATCCCCTCCCCCCCCCACCCCACCCACCCTCCATTCGGCGTCGGATGTAGTCTGGGCTGTTGACAGTCCATGTCCGTCAGCTTCCCCACCCACTCGCCCATCCCTCCTCCTCTCCACGCCCAAAGTGTCACCCTCTTCGCTTCGCTTGAGAAAGTAAACAGAGCGAGAACACACCGGATGAACTGAAATACAACGGCTGCTTACATTCCAATTTTTTATACCCATGCTTTTACGTTTGTATAAGATTTATAAAAATAAAAAAAAAATGAAAAATTTAAAGAAAAATCATGTTTGATCTGCTTGGCATTAAAAAAAATCTAACACTTGCCTTCTCTCCCTTCACTATGTGGGAAGTCACTGGGGCACCACACTGAAGAACAGTTCACCAGGTTCCTCTAGTTCTGTCGGCTGTGTGCCGAGGCCTGTGTCTCAGCAAAAGTTTTCCCTGTCCACTCTGCACTAGCAGTGTTGTCAGTTCATCGTTTCCTCTGTCTTCCCCTCCGTCTCATCTCCTTCAACAGTTCATGTGGGATTGTTGTAGCATGACCGTCGAATCTTGTTAC
>CM031625.1:54085909-54087581 GCA_018398815.1 Conus ventricosus
ACATAATGCAACACGACAAAACACAACACAACATGACACATCAGAAAACAACACAACACAATATAACGCAATGCAATACAACAAAACAGCTCAGCACAACAGAGCACAGCACAGCACAACATAAGACAGCACAGAACAAAACAGCGTAACACGACACAAAGCAACGCAACGCAACACAAAACAACACATCAAAACACATCACAACTCATCACAACACAAACACAACAAACACATCACAGCACAGCACAGTATAACGCAACACAACACAACAGAGTAGAACAAAATATAACACAACGCAACACAAAGCACAGTACAGCACAGCACAGCAGAACACAACACAACACAACACAACACAACAGAGCACAGCACAACACATCACAACATATCGCAAAACAACACCACACATTACAACACATCAGAAGACATCACAACACATTACAACACAATATACACATCACAACAACAAAAAACACAACACAGCAGAGCACAGCACAGCACAGCACAGCACAATGAAACACACCACACCACACCACAACATAACACACAGCACAGCATGGTACAGCACAGCACAGCACAGCACAGCACAGCAAAAACATAACACACAGCACAGCATGGTACAGCACAGCACAGCACAGCACAGCACAGCACAACATAACACACAGCACAGCATGGTACAGCACAGCACAGCACAAGACAACACGACAAAACATATCACAACTTATCACAAAGCATCACATCAAATCATATAACTTCACAACACATCAAACCACAATGCAACACAGCAGAGCGCAGCACAGTGCGCACAGCATGCGACGAAACGATAAAACATATCACAACACAACAAAACACATAACAACACATCACAACACATCAAAACACAACACAATACAACACAGCACAGCACAGTATGATACAGCACAACACAGCACACTATTGCACAAAACGGCACACACAAAAACAAACAAACAAGCAAAACCCCCACAATATAACGCAACACAACAAGAGACAACACAACACAAAAATCACAACACAAAATCACAAAATCACAACAGCACACACACACACACACACACACACACACACACACACACACACACACACACATCACAACAGGACACGACACAGCACAACACACAAAAACACATCACAACACAACATAACATATCACAACACAACAGAACATAAGACAAACACAAGACGACTCATCACAACACAGACAACATAGCACAACACAGCACCTCACAACACAACAGAACAAAACACAACAAAACACATCACAACAGAACACACCACAACACAGCACAGACCAGCACAGCACATCACATGACAACATAGCACCGCACCGCACAACATAACACAACACACATTCACAACACAGCTCACACAGCAGAGCACAGCACAGCACAACACAATACAGCACAGCTGAACACAACACAGCACAGGACAACACAACACAATGCAACACGACACAGCACAACACAACACAAAAACACAACACAACACAGGACAACACAACACAATGCAACACGACACAGCACAACACAACACAAAACAACACAAACACAACACAGCACAGGACAACACAACACAGCACAGGACAACACAACACAGCACAACACAACACAGCACAACACAACACAAACACAGCACAGGACAAACACAACAAGACTTG
>CM031625.1:54088581-54108152 GCA_018398815.1 Conus ventricosus
TGTAGGAAATATTAAAACAAATGAAGCTACCTTCTGGGTGAAGTTGTGGCGATTGGTGAAGAGAATACATCACCGGTTGCCAGGACCGGTCATCCTGAAGTTGGCGCGAGTCAGAAGGCTGCCTGACCCCCTCAGATCAAGACGCACATCCTATCCAGTCTGTCTGCTGCCTCCAGCCCGGTGGGTTTTTTGTTTTAGGTAGGGAATCTTCTGAGGGGAAATTTGAAAGTTTAATTGGGCAAACATCATCTTCAGCTCGCCCATTTAGTTAGGGACGTAGGGTTCTTATTTATGTCCTCATCACCTATGCCCTCACAACAGCATTTGGGCAATAAAAGAACTGGAATTTGAAGCTCTATCATGTGGTCATTGAACGAGAGATTGTATAAGGGGGGAGTGACAAGCATTGAGACAGGGAGCAAGTGTCACCCCTACCCCCCACTCTGTAAGACTTGTTTAACACCAGTTGTACTATTTATGAAAGCTGTCAGTTTAGCACCACATTCAACGTGAGCTCTTACTAAATTATACATAACTTCTAATGCATCTGTAAACTTTACCTTCAATGCCTAAAAATATATATCATGATTGGCAAAATAAGATTTTGATTGACTGAGTCAAAGGCTTTTCAAAGTCAGTAAACGTGACTTTAAAATTCACGATTATATGAGAACTGTTTCTCTGTTTCTGCACAAGCGCTAACAAAGTAACATAAATTATGGTCCACTGTGGGAGAACCCTTTTAAATCCAACTTGGTGGTCGCTTATGATATTATTTTCTTCGACCAATTCTCGTAACCTGTTACTGATGATTATTTCAAACAACTTACTGCTTATGTCATAAGGATATTCATCTAGCTATGTGGGTTAGTAGTGTCGCCTTTCCTATAGATCGGGAAGATAACTGATTCACTCTGGGTCGCTGGGTGTACACCACGGTCAAACAGTTAATTAAACATTTTCGAAAGAAAAGGAGCAATGTGCTCAAAAGAGTTTTTTAAACAATTCACCAGTCATACCATCTGGTCCGGCAGCCTTCCGATTTTTAATTTTTTTTAAAATTTATTTATTTATTTATTTATTTATTTTTAAAGCTTACTCACCGCCAGTAATAATTCTTCTTCAGTAATGGGTCGATTCATGTGTTCGTCTTCGTCATAAATTTACGTGTGGTTTCGTCAACGTACATCTCTTCATTTTGTTCATTGTTGTCACTTGATTGTAGTAAGGCTTGAAAATGTTTTAAACCATGCATTGAGAGTAATACAATTTCTGGGTTATTTCCTTTTGAAAGATAGGCCTTACGGATGATTATCCCAGAATTCCCTTTGGCACTATATAGACCCCATGAGTTTATGACAAATTTCTTAAACTGTTTTCTTTTTCTTTTTAGAAAATTTGCTTACATTTTCGCTTATCAGTTGAATACTCATTTGTGTTTTCACTCGAAAAGTCCGCCTACTATTTCGCAGGAGTCTCCTGACCTTTCTCTTATCAAATAAACACTCTTTATCGTCTTTTAAAAAAAAATTTAAAAAAAACACACACACACACAAATATTTATTGTGCCATGGTTTGTCTTGTTATTATTGGCACATACACATTTTTTTTCATACATTCAGCAGTTTCCTTTAAACAATTATTGAATTTACTAAGTGTATCATTGATATTACTGTCAAAACACTCATATTCTTCGCCATTTCAACGTTTGCATGAAGTTTTCGCTGCATGATGTATCATGAAATAGATCTGCATAATTATCATTCCGAACCAGTTTCTCTATGATAGAATTTTGTTCTTGTTTATTGACATAGGTACTGTTTTCACAAGGGAATACAACATGAAGTATCACGGGTAAATTGTCAGAGTCAATATGCTCAGAAACATGTGATTTACACGAGTCAGACACAATATCAAAACGTTGGTTTGAGACTATAAAATGATCAGTAACACTGCAACCAACATCTGAATTATATGTTTTAGCAACCGTCAAGGTCGCCCTCACATATACCATTCAAATACTCAAGTCTACTGAAAGGCATAAATTTAACAAAAGTTTTTCATAACGACGGAGAACACTATCTTGGGAACACATGTTAGGTTTTAAGAGAAGAAGTTCCTTACTGCATACAGAAAATATCTTGAACAGAACGATTTTGCGAAATGTCGAAGTTCTGTACCATTACGGATCGCCGGTTAAAAAATTCGTTATGCATCATATGTATCAGGTGTCAGGCACTTCCAAATGAAGCAATCCATTATCGAACATCTAAAATAAGCAATAAATAGGAAGAAACCTTCAGGTGGCACAATACAAGCAGAGGACAGAACATCTTTATTAATCCAAAACAATTTTTTTTAATAGTCAAAAAGTACACATAACGATTAGAGTTGATAGTTTAGAGTGGCATGTTTCAATTGAACCTTACAAGAGGGACATAGTTTAAAAATAAAATCGTTATTAGCAACACCTCTCCAATCGTCATGCTTTGTTTCGAAATTTCACTGCTGGCTTGTGAGTTTAAGGAATATCCTAAAAACGATCAGCGTCTACATTCTTCCCGAATGTTTCAGTTAACATACAAAATCAAATTCATGAATACTGTGAAATGGAATTAGAATCAGAGTTTGAAAAACAAAACCGTTTACATTTTCCATGCAAGTAAGAATAAGGTTTATCGCTAGAAAATGTTCGCTCCGGGATTTTCCATGTGCCGCCATTAGATTCTTGTCATAGTTGTACTTTTGCACATCAATGTGAAATGTATAGTATTCTTTGCTATGTATTAAAACGCGAGAACCAGTTTGTTGATTTGAGTTGTTTTTATTATCAATATAATAAGTTTATCTTTCTGCCAGGGACATCCGTTCTTGAGTTTTGATATTCAGTCCAAGTGTCGAAGGATCCTTCGTCGATTTGAGAAGCTTTTCATCATTTTCAGATTTTGTTGGTTTTGTTTAGTTGTTCTGGCAAGAAGAAACTTATTTTGTATGAGTTAATGTGATTCTAGACAAGGCTGCATGGCGTCTTGAACTGGTAAATTCTCAGTATTGAAGCTTCAGCTTTCCGTGGAAAACAAATCAATTTGGCAGATTATAAAGTGGACTGCCTCAGCGTTGCAAAGGGACGCAAATCGACCGCACGTGGTTGGTTGGGAAGAATGTAGTAGCTGCCTCGCTTTTGTCACTTCTGTGCTGTTGAAACAGTCTCATACAAGACGTGTAAATCAAAGGCTTATGCCCATCAAAGCAAATTACGGTTACAGCACAATACATAGTACACACCGCACTTCCAGCACATCAAACCACCACTCAACTCAACGCAAGACAAGAAAAAAAGACTATATTCATACAACACTCTGGAATCCAATACAAACACAAGACATCAAACACAATATAATGCAAGGAAGTTGCAATATTTATGCAATACCAATGCATAGGTCCATGGAGGAATTCCCATCTCCTTTCCTCCTGTCCTTTGAAGGCAGGATTCTCTGCACCTCGCTTTTGTTATTTATCGATAATGGAGCCATAAGAGCCTCAGTTTATCATTCATTCGTTGTGCGATGCGTGCGCGCGTACGTTGTGCGGCTGCAGCGCGCGCATGTAGTGTGTGTTGGTGTGTTGTGTGTGTGTGTGGGTGTGTGTGTGTTTTCTTATGTGTGTGTGTGTGTGTCGTTTGTGTGTGTGTTGTCGTGTGTGTGTGTGTGTGTGTGTTTTCTTATGTTGTGTTGTGTGTGTGTGTGTGTGTGTGTGTGTGAGTGATAGAGAGAGAGAGAGAGAGAGAGAGAGAGTGAGAGAGAGAGAGAGAGAGAGAGAGTTTTTCATTGTTGTGTGTGTGTGGGTGTTGTAGGGTTGTGTGGTGTGGTGTGGTTGAGGTGGTGGTGGTGTGTGGTGGTGGTGTGTGTGTGTGTGTGTGTGTGAGTGTGTGTGTGTGTGTGTGTGTGGTGTGTGGGTATGGGTAGGTGTTCGTATAGATATGTGTGTATTTGTGCATTTATGTGTGTGTGTGTGTGGTGTGTGTGTGTGTGTGTGTGTGTGTGTGTGTGTGTTTTCCCTTTCTTTGAATGAAAAACGTTGGCATTCTGTTCATAATGTTTTCTTAAATGTCAGTACAACCATGAGTTCATCTGACAATAAGCTGGTTTCAGTCAGTCAGTCAGTCAGTGTGTGTGTGTGTGGTGTGTGGTGTGTGTGTGTGTGTGTGTGTGTGTGTGTGTGTGTGTGTGTGTGTGTGATGAATTATATTGTTATGCCAGCGTACAGCGTCGACTTCTGCTTAGTGTGAATAAGATTCAACGGTGGGCCGAGGAAAATGGGTATACATTTCCAAGCACCAAAACACAGACAATCCATTTTCACAATTTTTCGTCAGTTCTCTACTGATCCTGAAATTCGTCTGGACAAGTCTACTATTCTAGCTGTGAAAGAAGCCAAATTTCTGGGTGTTATTTGTTTATCATTATTTTTTTAAAATCAAAAACTGAACTTTAAAAGTCGCATTCAATATTTAACAAAAACTGCTTGTCAGAAAGCACTGAACATTCTGACAGCTGTGGCACACACAGATTGGATCGCTGATGAGAAAACTCTTCTCCATCTTTACAGGACTCTGATCCGCTCCAAACTGGACTATGGATGTGTAATGTACGGCTCGGCCAGACCTTCATACCTGAAAAGTCTTGATCCCATCCACTATCAAGAGTTTCGATTGTGTCTGGTTGCATTCCGCACCACCCGTTTATAGCCTGCATGCTGGGGCAGAGCCATCCCTCTCGAACAGAAATCTGAACATAGCTTGATTTTTCAATTCCACTATTGTATTTGGGGTGGGATGCTTTCTTGTTTATTCTGTGTGCTCTGTGCTGTCTATCTGCGAGGCGATTCAGTGTCTAAGCAGCATTCGTTCGGACCAATGGGCGTGTATTTATTTCACACAGGTGAAAGATTTAAACCTTACTTCTTTTTTATTTATTTTTTAAACTGTCCCTCGCCTCATTTAAGTTTTTCTTTCATATGATTAAATCGAGTTTACATGTATTTATTATTTTGTCTGTGTGCTTTGTTTGACTATATCCAAGATCGAAAAGCCAGTGCCAGTCTTGAATAAATGTTGAACTGTATTTGTTCATTTCTCCTCTGGTTGTTATGTAGATGTGGCAAGTACGGGTGTCATATGGGTGTCAAACCAATTTTCATCATTTCACAAAACTTCCATATTAAAAAGTACGTTTTCCCCATTTTCCCGAGCCCCAAAACCGTATAATTACGGAAAACGAAAAAAACATAAACAAAAATTGCTATGAATAAAAATGTAATACTCATTTATCTGGCAGAACTTATTCAAAAAAATGGCAAGTTAAGACGTTTATGAATAACAATAACACTTACCCATCCAACAGAACTCCTCTTCCATTTAAGCAGAATGCATCACTTGAGACAGTTTGTGATCAAATCACACACCCTATAGTTAAAACACTGACAATGATGCAGAATTAAACGTTTATAAACTCACTGTTTTCACAATCCTCCACTTTGCCAACACAAAGGGTCCACTGAAGTCAGGGGTACATCTTTATTACTGTGATCCCCAAAGTTTCTATTCCCAATCATACCAATTTTCCCAAGAACACACAGCCATTGTTCTGTTCAACCCGTGTCACTTGCAAAAGAGTTAATGATGTTCATCGTGTACTGCTTGGTGGCAGACTTTGCTGCCTGCAACAAGGGGGCTGTAGGTTTGATCTCGAAATATGACCGATCATCCACTTAGTTCGTTACCGTTTCAGTGTTTAGAGTCCGTGTCTCTGCTATGAAAACTTGTTCACCATGCAATTTGCCGTATAAATCAGTTTTTTAAAAACCCCTATTGAAACTTGTATTCGGCCGTACAGACCGGAAATCGTAGGTTTCCCGTACAGCAATACGGGAAATCTTTTTCTATGTCTGTGAGGTTTACACCTACTGGTATAAATACAAACTTGTACATCACTTTTAAAAATATTTTTTTAAAGGGGGGGATGTTTTCTTGTTTGTTCTGTGTGCTCTGTGCGTCATACCACATGGCGATTCGGTGTCGTTAAGCAGCGTATGTTTGGAGTAGGGGCCATGGGCGTGTATTTGTTGATCATGAGAGCAAAAGTTACCCTACATGTTTGAGTATAGCCCTTTTTTCGCTTTAATTTGTTTGTTTTTTTGTCTTGTGAGTATAACGGTGAATGTGTCCGGTTGCGTATGTGTCATTAGATCCAGCCCCGTATTGATTAGGTTTTTCCTCGATTCACCCAGAGACGTGTGAGGCATCAACGAAATTTGATAGGCCTAGGGGGAAAGTCATGTTAGAGCAGCGTCAGATGACAAATATCCGGGCATTTCATATCAGAAGTTCAGTGATATTCCAAGATGGCGGCGCAGGGTGAGGGTGGGGGTAAAGATGACATAAAAACTCACTTTGGCACACGTGAAGGATTGTACAAATTAATGCCTCTTTCGGAATATTCAAAGCCAACGAGGGTAGCATATAACGGACAGGCCAACCCACCTGTCAAGGTTTCTTTCGTGAATGTTGACGATGGTTCCTCATCACCAGACAGGCTATGCTTCAATGTTGGCAGGGAGCTCTATGTTTATGTTTACAAGGGTGTCCGCAAGGTAATTTTGGTTTCATGTGCATTATTAATTAATGGGAAATGTGTGTAAATTTTGCCAACAATAAACACTGGAAAGACAGCATTACCGGAATGGTTTTACATAGGGGGAAAAAAAGACAAAACAAAACATGCTGTCGCAGGTATTGGCATTAATATGCTATTTGAATTATTCATTAATACAATTATTGGTAATAAGTTAGCTTCACTTCTAAAGTTCCATCATCAAGGAATCGTCATACAGTCATCATGAAGCATAATACAACAGACAAAATGTGCTAATATGCCTAGTGTGCATAGATCTTTCCAATACAAACTAGAAAATCTTGATAAATCAACAAATCTTTCAAAATGTTAGTGCTCATCACACTGTTTTGTTTTGTTTTGTTTTGTTTTTGCTTTTAGAAAGTTGCACACTCCCATGAGAGCTATGTTCACTTAACATTATGGAAGATTAAGATAACCCAAACTTGACATCATGCCATGGGTTCTTCATACTGTAAACACGTTTTACCCCTATACTTTTGATCACTTGAGTGCACCGTGCATCTTATTATATATGTGAATTGATTTCAAGTCAAGTCTTATTGCTTTGTTTACTTCACTATATCTATTTATTCTTGTGAATACACCTTGATGTTGGTCCCTGAACTGCATATTAGATATGCTAGATGCTTTCAAACGTCCTAAGTATTATTTACCTATTGTTACAGGGAAGTTAGGGTTATTAACACACTGAATGTTTACAGCTGTTCGCTTGGACAAGTAGTATACACAGTGGCTACAGGTATGGCACCATACCTCTAGCCTTGCAGAGACATATAACATTCAACTAGAGGACACACTTTTTTTTATTGTGGGAGGGTGTGAATAGTTTCAAGCAAAATTTTGCCTTGCCTCCACTTTCAACTGCTCTTGTTGGGTACCAGTTAACTAAAGATAGTAAAATTTGAAATGACCATAAAAATATTATAAGAAAAAGACAACGAGGAAAGAAAAACCAAATAACAAGAAACAAACAGTATTTTGAAATGCTTATCTCATCATTAGGGCAAGAAAAAATGCTTATGATGATAATGGATAGTCTTTTCTTGTATAATACCATTTGCTCCATGTGAATTAAGATTAGCAGGACAGGGTACATGGAGGTCTATAAATATATGGGTCTCCTCTCTTCACCTCCTTCACACACTATATACTTTCCTCTCTTGCCTCTTCGTCTTTCATAGGGTGGATAGCATTCAAGTTGAGCACCAGTACTGTGGTGTTCACTGTGCCAATAGATTTGTGATCTAATGACGATCTGAAGCTTCTGAAATGTTAGATTATACTATTTTATAGTGGGCTGTTCAACTTGTTTGAAATCATTGAAGTAACAAAAATACTGAACATCAGCAGAATCCCCAGGCATACTCTTGACACATTACAAATGATGCAGTATTTAATGATAGTGTTCAAGGACAAATTTTTTGTTTGGTTTAACAGCGCTTCAGATTTTATTTGAGTCACCAAGCGAACATGTCGCCAGAAGTTTATGGGCAAATTGATGTCATTACTTTGGGGGTCCTGTGCAATTTCAACTATCACATCACAAACCATGTGTGTCTCTACATCAGTACATCTACAAGCCTCCAGTTTTAACCTGTCATTGATATCAAACACCACTAATTTGTACTGTTCCTATATTTCACCTCATGGAATATGACGGATACTCTCTGTACACGTATAAAGAGAGAGAGAGAACTAGTGTGTGTGTGATGTGTGTGTGTGTGTGTGTGTGTGAGAGAGAGAGAGAGATAGTGAGTGTCTGACTGTGTGTGTGACACCTATTTACTGAGTGTTTTAAGTTTTTAAAAACTTTTTTTTTAAACTCAATTCTGAATGTGTCACTGTCCAGTTTTTCCAGTCCAGCTTTCCATGATTGTATGTTAATTGCAATGTTGCCTGCGGTCAAAAGTATATCGCTGTGCGTAGACCAGTTCAATGGCGGGCAAATATTATTTGATTTTGAACGCAGTTTGTACAGCCATTATTTCTCTGAATGTGAATCATGCACAGGCTTTGGTTTCAGGAGTGGGGGATAGGGTGGAGAATATGATGTTTTGCATGTTACAAATCATAAATCTAAGTGGAGACATTTGAGGAAGGCACAATTGTTAACTGTTTGAGATTTGACTGGACTGAAAAGACTACAAAAGTGAGCGAGTTCTTTGAATGAGACTATAAACCGAGGTTCCTTGTGTGAACGCACGCAGAACATCTTGCAATACGTAAAGTCCCATTACCAAGTTCAGAAGAGAAGGCCAGTTTGGCCATTGTTATGGATGACACGTTACACATAGCATGCACTTTCCCCCGAAGTTGGAGTATGGCTGCTGTAATGGAAGGATAAAAAAAACGGTCATACACACAAAAAAGTGTCGAATAATCAACTTGATGATTGTGGACACTCTATGGGAAAGAAAAGAAGAAAAAGAAAAGATTTCGATTAGCGATTTCTGATTTGATTTCGGAAAGTGAACCAGCTGGAAATGAAAGCTTGTTTTTTGTTTTGTTTAAAAGAGCTGTACTACACTTATTGTGGCTTTAACAGTGCTCTTTGAAAACGTGCAGGCATGAAGCTTTTTATGTGAAGAGTGCTGGACTGCAATCAGAGCGATAGATTCTTAATTGGATTAATATTTAACCCCCCACCCCCCCCTTTTTTTTTTTTTAAAAGGGAAAAATAGGGTTTTTTTTTTGGGATTGTGTGAGGCCCCCCGAAAATTTGTGTTTTTGGATTTTGTATTTAAAATTTCCCTTTTAAAGGGCTTGGCTATAATTGTTTTAAAAAAAAAAAAAATGGGGAACCGAGTGCAGATTTGTTTCTTTTAAAAAGTTATTTTTGAAGGGCTTTTGAAACTTTCCCAATTTTTATTTTTCTTTTTTTTTCAAGTGTACATATCTAATTGTGCGGCCTCTGTGTTGGGTATGTGCATGTACATCCGCATTTTTTCTTTGCATGTGTGCAGTCAATGATCCATTTTTTGGTTTTCTTTGTGCCTGTTTTGTGATTTGTTTTTAGAGGACCTTTGCGATAAGTGGGGATAGCGGGTGTTAAAAGAAGACTGGGAAAGATTTTTTTTTCTGTGTTGGGAATTATGGTTTTCATAAAAAAAATTTTTACCTCCACCCTTCCTATGTGGGGGAAGGGGAGCAACCTTTTCAAAAACTAATAAAAAAAAAAATTTTTTTTGTTTTTCTTGGGACGTTATTTAAAAAATGGTTTGAGGAAAAAAATTTCCTTGGGTTTATGTTGGTGTTGGGTTAAGGGAAGAGAATTAAAAATTAAAGTTAAAACCCATGAAAAGGGAAATGGGGAAACAATAAAATAGTTAAGTAAGTAAAGTGAAAATTTTCCCCAAAACCAACTTTACTTGAAAGTATGGATTAAATTAAAATAAATAAAATTTAAAATTAAACCCGGGGACTCCCTTTGCCTTTGCTTAAACTGCCCTTTTGCTCCCCCTTCATCGAAAAGGGAAAGGGGAAAATTTTTTTGTTTAATTTGGGATTTTGGGGGCCCAAGGGGGTTTGGGGGCTCTGAGGCTAGCTTAGCTTTTTAGTTGAGAGGAGGTAGATATTCGTAGTTTTGTGAGGGATTTGGTCACCCCCTCCGTTGGGATTTTTGGTTGTAGTTCATTTGGGCCCACGTTGAAGTAGGATTTTGATCATGTGTGGTCCAGTTTTTTGTACCCGCCCAAAGACCCCCGGATCTGTGAATTACAAAAATGGTTGTAGAAAAGTAGGGGGTTTCCCTTCTGAGGGTTCCTACACTTGTTTTCCCTGATTTTCCCGGGAAAAAGGTGAGGTTCAACTGGAAAAGGTAGGGCAAAATTAAATGTATCAGCAGTAAATTTTCATTTCTCCATTTAAAATTTTTTTCATCCCTTTTTGGTGGATTTTTAATAAGGGGTATGGGGCAGTAAGAAACTATTGGGGGGAAAAGTACACCCGGATGCCCGTCTAAAAAAGCTTACGGGGTAAGCTGCTGTTTTCTTAAGCCCAAATTTGGGAAGGAGCAGACTACACCCCTTTCCCCCGGGGGATTTGCTGTTTGGTGCTGGGGCCCTACGTTTCCTTTGCCCCCTTTAAAATTTTTTTTCTTGACAGCCCCCCCCCCCCCCCCCCCCCCCCCCCCCCCCCCCCCCCCCCCCCCCCCCCCCCCCCCCCCCCCCCCCCCCCCCCCCCCCCTTTTCTTTTTTCCCACTTGGCGCTGGTAGAAGGGTTGTGCATTTTCGGCATTTCTGGTGCCCCATCTGGTCCCTTTTTGGTTTTTGTGTGTGGTTTTTTCAAAAGTCAGAGTGTAAAAGAGCTGTGGTGGAAACTTTGTATTTTTTTGTTTGTTTTGTTTTTCTTTTTATTTTTTTTTTTAAATTGTTAAAGGATGGAGAGGGGCCAGAGGGGGTTTTTTTTTTTTAAACATGGTAGGACATTGCATTTTTTTGGGCCTTTTTTTGTCCCTTTTTTTTTTTTTTTTTTTGGGAAATAAGAGGGTGCTGTGGGCTTTGATTCAAGGTTTCTAATTTTGATTTTTGGTGGGGTTTTTGTGGGGATGATTGGGTTTTTGCGAGTCAAGTTCCCAAGGGCTTTTTTCGGAAGAGACAAAACAATTGGACGAAATGAAGATCTGATTTTAAGATAAGTGATTGCTCGTTCGTTTTTTTGTCCTTTAAATTTTTTTGTATCTTGCCTGGAAAATAAGAGGTTGGGAAAGCATCGTGTTTTGTCTTGTGATTCGTTTGTCCTCGGTTGTTTTTTTTTTGGGGTTCACTGACATTTAAATTAGATTTGTTTTAGATTTCCGCCAGCGTCGTCTCACTTTGCAACTGAATAATGCCAATTTTTGCAGGCTGCAGACTTGACCAACCGGTAGACAAGCGCTCTCAGGGGACATTCCCTACCTCCCATGACTTCAATGCAGCAACTGTGTCCCCAGACGTGTTACTGTTGCTTGTTGGTTTTACAGCGGGACAGGTGCGCTCATAGATCCAATCAAAAGGAATCAGCAAAACTTTATAATGAAGAGGTGAGTCTGACCCAAAAATTGTTGTTGGGAAATTTAAAATTTAAACACTGATCGAAGAGCTGAAAAGAGTAGGGGGAAGGTACCTGTAAGATGCTCAATCATCATTGAAGCAAAGGAAAATGTTCTTTGCATTTTCAAGAGTTTGTCCTTAAAACCGACCAGACCTTTCTGGCATTTGGAGAAGCTTCTGCTGAAATTTAGTAAAAGAGAAAATTTGTTTGAGAAAAATTTGTAACAGTGTTCTAAGCTTAGATATACTGCAAATAATGAGATGAAGAAAAAGGAAAGGGGATAGTATCTGGATAGAAAAAAAAAGATTGATGTAGCTAATGGAGAGAAAATTTGGGGAGAGGGAAAGGAAGATAGGTGTAACTTCTTTCTGAAGTAAATAGTGGGAGGTTATGGTATTGTATGTGTATGTTGGTGGAGGATATAGGTTGGCTGGTGTTGTGGTGATGGGCTAGTTAGATACATGTTACTTCTGGATGTTAATGCAGTGAGGGGGGAAAGAGAGGAAGGGGAGATGTTTAAAGAATAACTAAATTGAATTGATTATTTTAAAAAAAAACAAACAAAAAAGGTAGGTGGGTGGGGAGGAAGGGAGGGGTTCTTATACATACCCCTTTCACAAATGCACGGGGAAGGGGAAGGGGAACTGAAGTAGAGGGGATGGTATTTTAGAATAGAAAAAGAAGAAAAGGGAGCGGATAGGTTTGAGTAAAGATAGTTTGATGAGAAAATGGGGGAAAAGTGTAGGGAGTGGAGAAAGCTTAGCTTAGCTGTAGCTTATACTTGAGGTAAATGGGTGGGGGTATGGTGCTTATGTGTGTGTTGGTAGAAAATATTGGGCTGATGTTGTGGTGGTGTTGTGGTGGTGGATGGGTAAATGCACTTTGGTTGATGATGCCATGAGATGGGTAGTTCCGAGTCTGGATAAGATTCCCACATAAGGCGCTCCAAGTTGTCTCTCTGTGATTGCCAAAGTACCAGGACTTTGTCATGGATGTGTTGGTTGGGATGGTTGAAATGTAGGCGATAGTTTGGGCCGATGGTGGCGAATGTCAGCCAGGTGTTCAGAGATATGCATCTCAAGTGTGGGGGTTTTGTCTCGCCTAATAGATCTTACCACACAAGATGGCAGTGGATAGTGTATGCAAGGGTTGCGGCTCTGACAGGGAATGTGCATTTAATTGTGAATGGCCTTTGGGGCCATGTAAGTTGGTGTCTGGTTTGGTGAGATGGCAGATTTTGCAGTTGGGTTTTGAGCAGGGGAAGTATCAGGTGGCTTAGGTTTTAGAGATTTTGTTTAGTTTGGAGTGCAAAAGTAGGTCTGTGGGGTTTTTGCCATGCTTGAAAAGTGATTCTCAGTTTAGTCTCAAAGGCAGGTTTGTGATTCTCTTCTATGAGCCAGTTGGACTTCAGGATCCTGCAGATGGGGAGAGTGTGTGGATGAAAGAGGATGCAGGCGGTGGGTCTGTTGTTTAGGAGGCTGGGTTTCCAGAGCAGATGTTCTGGAAAATTTAGTGCGGCTGAGAGCATCATTAATGACACTGGAGTAATGTTGGTGAAAAAATCAAGACATTAGAGTGAAATGTCAGTTTGTCCATCATCATAGATACAACTTCAGTTTGGAAGACCCTCGGGACCCCAGTCAACACCTGAAACCTGTAGTGATTGCTCTCCAGGAGATGCAGATTCACAATTAAAAGTCTTTTAATCTTTTCTGGCTTCATTGTGCTTCCAAAATCAGCGCAGCCTTTTCCCTGTGGAGCAAAAAAGGAGGAGTTTCATTAGGATACCAATCTCTTTTAAATTAACCAAAATCGGGACTACCTCTAAATTCGGGGAATTATTCTGCATATGTATAATGGCAAGTGTGTGTGGACTTTGTTTTTACTTTCATTTATCTGTCGGTCGAAAAGAATGGTCAGCTTGATTGAGGAACTTCCACAACCTTGTTTGTAGTTGGGTGATTTAATTGTAAATGGGTAAAAACTCGTTAGGGGGTAGTGTGGATACTTTGTCCAGAGGTTCCTCCTGGAGAGTGTCTGTCAGTGTTGTATGATGATGGGGTTTACAACATATCCGCATGCTTTACTGGTACACCTTCGTGATCTTGGTGATCCTGAGGTTTCAGGTTTGAACCTCGCTAGGGCGTTGCGTATAAAGGGGATTTTTTTTTCCCCCCTTTTAATTAACATTGGTTTTGGCTGCACTTCCCCCGGGAAATCACTTGAATGAGACGATAAATTGAGAGGCCATATGTGAACGTTGCTTAACATTTTGCGCACTTGTAAAATCCTTTTGATCAAATCTCGGATGAGAAGACCAGTTTGGCGTGGTTTGGATGAATGTATACATGTAACATTAATTGAAGGAATGAAAATATGAATGAAAAACTGATGATAGAATGAATGATGCAAGAAATAAACAATACAGTGCCCGAAGCAACTCTCAATCAGCTCTACCCTGGAAGGCTGCCGTTGAGTAAAGCAGAGCGTGAAATGTAATGCATTTTAGAGTTTGTTCTCTAACTGAGGTGGCATATTGTAAGTACTTTTTGTTGTAATGTAGATTTGGTTGGTTGAGATTCCTCACTGGTCTGGGGTTGTGAGTGGTCTGTTGATGACAACTTATATGGAAGTGACCATTTTTCAATTAAACCATGCGTGCGCGCGCGCACACACACACACACACCACCACACACACACACACAACACACACACACCAACACTGGGCTCAAACATCGTGTGTACCCCAGACGGCAGTGACCAACATTTAACCCATCAAAAAATGTGAGCCAAATCAAGATATACTTTCAGAGTTGAAGAATTTCAGTCTTCAAAAGATTTCTTTTATGAGTGACAACAGAAATGCCCAAAAAAAGTCTTGGGAAAAAAATTAGAGGGAAAAATGCAACCCTTTTGTCCATTGCCTTCAACGTTTCAGACCTTTGTTTTCTGTCAAAAAATGTGCTTTTGAGTCTATTGGTCTTTACATTTGGGAGAAAGAAAAGGGAGCAAAAACCTTTTTCTTTACAGATTTGCTGATTTTCTGAAAAAGAATTGAAAAAAAAATCTCCCAGTAATGTTTTTCCCGTGACAGTACTGAAGACCATTTTACTTTATTTCTCTTCAAACCTGTTGTGATTCAGCTTTGGCGTTGATTTAATCAGATACTAATTTTTGAATCGTCTCCCAGAATGGTGTTTCTAATGTTTTTTTTAAAAGTGCACAGTCTTATTTGAGCACAGGCAGCAGGCCTTCATTAACACAATTCCAAAACCAGAAAGACACCAGGGAGCTTTGACCACTTGCGTTTGTAAATTATTGGAAAAGATAGTCAACTCTCAGCTGATATGTTTAAATTTTGGACAAGTTGCTCATCTCTCAAATGATGTGGAACAGGAAAGCAGTGGCCCTTTTTGGCTCAGAACTGTGCAGCGTCCAGCACAAACCGTTTTGCAGTTGCCCATTTAGTCATCTTTCAGAGCTTTAAAATGAAACCCTATGAACTTGGCTGCTTTAAGAAAATGCAGGATAAAACAATGCGCATGTCTGAAATCCATGAGCGGAAAATGGGTTACCTCAGGGATCTCATTTCTCACACTGTCTTTAGCATTGAAACTTAAAGACGTAGTCGAGTCAGTAGACTAAGGTTTGGAGTCTTCTTTGTTTTTCACTCGACACAGTTGAAGCTACCTGTGATGGCATACACATTGATTCCAGCTTTGCATGGATAAGATTGGACAGTGAACCACAGAAAAACTTTTTCAATATCAAACTAAGTGCATCCATTCTCAAAATGGGTTGGTGTAGCACACATTTCTGCATTATTATTCTCAGTGGAGAACCCTGGATTCCCCAAAATTTATTACTGTACTGTTTACTGTCAAATGGGCCAAGTTTTTTTTTTTCTTTTAAGAAATATTGTGGAGAGCGCTACAGATTTTTACAAATAGTACAAGAGTGTGTGTTCTATA
Organism: Conus ventricosus; assembly: GCA_018398815.1. Classification (NCBI taxonomy): domain Eukaryota; kingdom Metazoa; phylum Mollusca; class Gastropoda; order Neogastropoda; family Conidae; genus Conus; species Conus ventricosus. The sequence goes on from CM031625.1 coordinate 54,104,279, forward strand.
AGCGGATCAGTTTCATGTTTCTGGATTGAAGGATAGGGTTTTGACCCAGACTGCATGATCATTTTTGTAGTTTTTAAATGTGAAAACTTTGGGTTTAGTTAAAGTTCAGTTAAATGTGGCCACACCATGTCAGTTTGTCTGTGAATGAATACGGGATTCTTCTGATGCACACCATCATGTCATTGTCAATCTTTTGTTGTTGTTGAAGTATTGTTATTGTTGTATACTATAACATCACCAATTTGTGTCCAGTGAATTGAATAGTTAAAAAGAATGCATAAAACAGCAATGAAATGATGATTATCCATATATGTTAAAAAATGTTAGATTGATTTTACTTTTTAGATCAGTGATGATTATCCATAGATGTACATAAATGTTAGAATGATTTTACTTTTTAGATTTTTCAATGTAAATGTTGATGTTTCCCCTTGTATACTTTGTGTGTGCAGGTGTGTACATGTGCATTGTGTATAATATAGACGTGTTATTTCAATTTGCTTCCTTCGTTTCCAGAGATTAATAGACAAGACAAAGGTTACGTGCATCAAGTGGATCCCTGGTTCTCATAACCAGTTCCTTGTGTCCCATGGAAGTGGACAGATGTATGTGTACAGTGAAGAACTGCCCTGCACTCAGACACCCCCAATTACCAGCCTTTCAAACATGGGGAAGGTTCTCAGTCTTCACCTGTAAAACCAAGAGCACACGCAATCCATTGTACCGGTGGATTATAGGCACGGAGCCATCAATGAGTTTGCCTTCTCTCCTTGCTCTCGTACATGGCAGTGGTTGGACAAGATGGCCATTTGCGAGTGTTCAACTATCACACCATGGAACTTGTAGGGATGATGAAGAGTTACTTTGGAGGCCTTCTGTGTGTGAGTTGGTCACCTGATGGCAAGTACATTGTGACTGGTGGAGAGGATGACCTTATCACTGTGTGGTCTTTTCAAGAGAAAAGAGTTGTTTGTCGTGGACATGGACACAAATCATGGGTGAATGTAGTGTCATTTGATGTCCATACTTGTTTGATCTGTGATGATGAAAATTGTGAGTTCAGCTGCAAAGATTCGGTGGACACCTCGCCCTCTTTACACAACATTCCTTTGCAGGCTCATGCAAACCATGTCAGCAGTGGTGACAGTGTTGGGAGTTCAGGGAGCAGGAATGGAGAAAGTCACTCAGATTCTGTGCAGCTGAATGGGTCACATACAAACTCGAATCATAACTCAACTATAGACACCAGACCATCTTCTACTGTACATTACACATCATATCGTTTCGGTTCAGTGGGACAAGACACAGAGCTGTGTTTATGGGAATTGACAGAAGATATTGTACGGCAGCCGTATAACAAGACCCGCACATCCACAAGCCTTGGATCTTATGCTTCTGGTGGGCTTGTACCTAGATCTAACAGTTTGCCTAACAGTTCATCCAGAAGCAACTTGTGTAGGTAATGATACAGTTTTCCAGACAGACAGCTCAGCCAATTCTGTGCCCAATACCATCATTGGTACAACTACCAAGTTTGCCACGCTCTCAGTTGCTGACCGCAAAGAAAGTCAAGAAAAAAAAGAGCATAAGCGTAACTTCAGTTTGGCCAGTCGCAATAGTGATCGTATGGGATTGTTGTCAAAGTCAAACCACATTAAACCTTTGGATGATTCCATGAAACTTTATGGGACACCAGCATGCCCAAGACTGGAAGAAGTGCCCATACTAGAAGCACTTGTGTGTAAAAAAGTTGCACATGAAAGACTAACATCTATTGTGTTCCGTGAGGAGTGTATTGTCACAGCTTGTCAAGAAGGGCTAGTCTACACATGGGCTAGGCCAGGAAGTATAGTAAGTATGTAAAGAAATCTTTTCATCCATATTAAATAATCAGTTGAGACAAGAACATATGTTCAGCCACTTTTGATGGATAACGCTAGTTGTGGAAACCTTATGTGATTCACTTACACATGAATTTCGTATCAGCTCATGCATGGGGGTACTCCCATAAACTCATGTATTTTGTATTACATTGACAGAAACACACAGTTAGTTTCAGTTTCAGCACGGAAGCGTCAGCCCAGGCAGACATATCCATATACACTAGCAGCACATCTGCTTAATCTTGAATGTGCAAAGGTTACATCAAAATAAATGAATTAATGAGTAAGTAATGAAAGGGAGGTGGATCATGGATGAAGACTTACCAAATGCTGGACCTGAACATTAACCCAACATGCTGGTCAGACTTTTGACTGCTTGGTGAACAGTCTCAGCTGCAACTAGTTTAGTCATGTGAGTGCTTATAGTGTGTGTGCTTGTGCATACATACTTGCATATACATGCATGTGTATGTGTGAGGGCACTATGTGTATGGACATCTGTGAGCAGTGTCTGTTCTGAAGATTATAAATCAAATGAAATAGATAATAAAAAGTTAATGAAATAAATAGCATACAAAAAGGTAAGTCAGTAGATGGAAAAGAAGAAAAAATAGTACCAGTGCACACATTTACCCACACCTTTGCAGGACTACATATACTCGGAAGGATATGTTGTATACAGTCATACACAACTGTTGTGCTTGATAATGTACATACACTCGGATATGCACTTTGATTTATGAAGCCAGTCTCCTTGTGTCTGCCAGTGCATATATGGTCCCAGCAATTGAAAGGAGGAGACAGGTGGTGGTGGCAGGGAAACAAACAAAAGAATGCCATTCAAAATGAATGCAGTATTGGAAGAAAAAAAAAAAGACAAGCAGGCAAACTTTCATCTTCCTTTCACACTGTAGCACACTACATGCCACAAGTAGGAATATGTGCCAAAACACTCCATAATCCTTAAGTGTTTTGAAGCATAACATGATTTTTGAGATGTAGCAGAATTAAAATCAGTATCTTGTTTTGACCCCCCCCCCCCCCCCCCCCCCCATCTTTCCCTTCCGCCATCCCTCATCACCACCACTCAGTCATTTCATTTTTATAAGGATCCCCACCATTGACATCACTCACAACAAAGGAATACAGAACTACTCTGTGACATCACTCACAGCAAAGGAATACAAAAATACTCTATGTGGCATTACTTACAACAAAGGAATACAGAACTACTCTGCGTGACATCGCTCACAACAAAGGAATACAGAACTACTCTGCGTTGACATCACTCACAAAGGAATACAGAACTACTCTATGTGACATCTCTCACAACAAAGGAGCACAGAACTACTCTGTGACATCACTCAAACAAAGGAGCACAGAACTACTCTATGTGACATCACTCACAACAAAGGAGCACAGAACTACTCTTTGTGACATCACTCACAACAAAGGAGCACAGAACTACTCTATGAGACATCACTCACAACAAAGGAGTACAGAACTACTCTATTGACATCACTCGCAACAAAGGAGTACAGAATACTCTATGCGACATCACTCATAACAAAGGAGTACAGAACTACTCTATGTGACATCACTCATAACAAAGGAGTACAGAACTACTCTATGGGACATCACTCATACAAAGGAGTACAGAAATACTGTATGTCACATCATCACAACAAAGGAGTATAGAAGTACTCGTACCTTATGTCAGAATTCAGCTGATCAGAAATTTCCATGATTTATCTTGGACCACTTGCTTTGCAAATAATTTGGTTCTGTCATTTTAATCTCATGCTTGAACTATCTAGAATGCTATTGATTGGCATATATGGAAGAATAGAAGGAATCAATTTTCAGACATGCAAAATTTGTAATCGCATGCTTGAAACATAATGTTATTATTGATATGGCGCTAAATTTTTCAGTGCAAATGAATGCAGCGAAATCTAAACAAATCTTAAATAAATGTTAGAACCCCAGAA
>CM031625.1:54109152-54145678 GCA_018398815.1 Conus ventricosus
GGGCACTTCATACAATGTGTGCTGAAAAGATATGACCGTGATCTGACTCTTGGAGCCTTTTAGTTCATAAACTGCTTTGAAAACTGAAAAGCTTATTTTGAAACTCTACAAAATCAGTGTTCGTGATGATAGGTAGTAAAATGTGTCACAGTGCAGATGAGAATACATGCTGTATGACAGTATGTATCCCTGAGGTAAATGGCATGCATGATTTACACTATAAGTATAGAATTGACTCACTGACTGCACCAAGGCAGTTTTAAATTATGCCAGTGCAAATGACATGATTTGCATCAGAACGTTTACCAGCCCCCAAGTCTCCTGTCCCCACAAGACTTTTAAACAAACTTGTTTCTAACCAGTGAGTGTGTATGCATGTCTAAATATGTATGCGAGTTTGTGTGTGTGTGTGTGTGTGTTTGTGTGTGTGAATGAATGAGAGAGTGATGGGCAGAGACAGAGAATGAGAGAACTCTTTTGTACCGTTATTCCTTGTGATACACTACTATGCAAGATATGAATTTGATTAAAATCTGTTTGAGTGGACATAATGAATACCTAGATTTGAATAGCTAAAAAAAAAAAAATTCCATATGGTAAAGTATGGGAAAGTAACAAATAAGTCTTTAAATGGACACCAGGGGACATGCTAGAGGGGACAGGCAGGTTTCATTCTAAAAATTAGTTTGCCAGTGAAATGAAATTTTCACATGCTTAAATTCAACACATTGGGAAGGGAGTAGTTAGGAAGGGACGGTCTTGGGAAGGGGGGAACTTGCTGTTGTTGGCACTGAAGCCAAAAGACACTTCCTGCTATAGTTAACCAAAACGAAATAGGAATGATGAATGGTCAGACACCTTTAATGACTTATACAGGGATGGGGCATTTTTCAACCCAGAGAGAGCAGTGATTTGCTCTGTTTCACACATTCATGTTCCCAAAATTAAATGGAAAGGGGAACAGAGGGAGTGCACTTTTTAGAGTGTTTGAAGACATGTTGAAGGATTTTCTTTAGTGAGCATTTCCTTCAATGACATCACTCATATCATTACTATGAGGTTTGAACACACTGAAGACATTGAATGTGATTGTTCATGGTGTTGAAGAAGTCAGTTCCAGATTTTTTTCCCCCAAGACTTGAACACTCGAGCAGGTGAAGGGGGAGGGGAAACAGAATTCTGTATAATTTGTTAACCCTGTCAGGTTGGTGCTGATGTATCAAATGATCTATATATTGTTATCAAGCATGCTTGGAATGTGCTTGCATCCATGAATGTTGCATGCAAGTTTTGTGTGTGTGTGTGTTGTGTTCGACAAAATGTAATTTACACAGATTTCTGAATGTTGAATTTGGCAAATGACTTAATCTAATTAAGTAATTATAATGTATTTGTCATACTTTGTGCATGCATTCTTTGTATCAGTTTTTGCCAAGATTTAGCTTGCATAATAAAAAACAAATTGTCAGGAAATGTTTCAGGACATCTTTGCCAAAAATTCACTCGTCTGTTTTATATTGTGTGTGAAATGAATGTGGCTTTGCCCTGCCAGTGTGTGTGTATGTGTGTGTGTGTATGTGTGTCTTCAGCAACTTATAATTTAACTTGCCATGCCTAATAATCACACGCAAGAGAATGATACAATTGGAAGGATGTCTGTAAGCTCTTCTCCGGTAGGCCTATTGTTGAAAGTGATCTTTCAATTCTTATTTTGCGAAAAATGTACCCACTGCGCAATGGCAAAACAATCGATACACATCCTTCAGGGAAGCGTAATACCGGAAATATGTCCCACATCCCTGGTTCCACTTGTTATTTTCTGTGCAGTGGATTCATGCCAGGTTTGGTTTGCCTGCCACATGTAGCTGTATGCCCTATTGTTTGATGGTATCTGATCATCATAATGAACAAACAGCACACACACACACACACACACACACACACACACACACACACACACACACATGTGCACACACTCACACATGCATACACACATACATGCATACACATGCATACTGGTACACACACACACACACTTTCACACACGCTCGCTCTCTCACACACAAACACACACAAAGACTACTATATATTTGAAGTCTTATGATGATTGGCTCACATATATATATTATATGACTTTCCTCTTTCTTTGTTCTTTGAAAGGTAAGAGAGTAATTGTGTTGAAAGTTTAAAATGATGAAGAGTGGAAAAGAGTTTGGAACATATGAGGGCGGCTAGACTTTCTGTATCTCTGAGATGCTAACCCTGTTCGCTTGAGTACCCGATGTGTCACCACACAACCTACCATCGAATTCTTTGCTGTTTAGAATAAGCTATGCGTTCTGTTGTATTTTTGAGTGAGAGACTTTAATCAATTGTTGGTAGACAGCTTTGTGTTGGCCAGTCTTTTCTTACGACAATGGCATTTGCGCTGCGTGATGATTCTGACAATTTTTTCATGACATGGCTTGACACCAAGGCATGGGATGCCTGGTGGTCAGTAGTATGGCACCTGTTTGGTAGTCCGACACTGCTTGCTTGAATTCTGTCACCAAACACAACATTTTCACTGCCCATCATAATATATAATGCTGTTGTTTTGGTGTTATTGGCTTATTGGATTGGTCAACCTGCCCACACAGCAGATACAGATATTCCTAACTTCCAAATCTCCTGAAATGGTTGAGGACAATAAGCTGAATCAGCTAAGCAGCACAACCAATATGATCAGTTGGCCAGAAAGATCTGTAGAGCACTGAAAAGAAATCCAGCTGGGCTTAAAATTGACTCCACTGATCAAATGACTTCCAACTGGAGTATCCTTTGTACAGTAAATAAAAAAAAAAGGAAATTGAAAGGGAGAAAACATCACAATAATCAAGCCATGCTTTACAGATGAGGATTTGAGACGCATGAAAAATGCATCATTTGTAGAACTTGTGTGGCTTGATCTTGGTGCTCTTCATAAACCGATAATTATTACAGCAATGGTCACTGCTCAGATCCGCTCAAGAGGGTATTCGTTCAAAGGAAGGTGTAATAAATGTCAGTGCCTTAGATTTAAATTACATTAAATGTAATAACATCAACACAAACATTTAACCATTAGTGTGTGTGAATGCAAAGAAATTAAATGTATGTTGGTGTGTATGCACCCATACTATTCTGGTTAATCATTACTCTGAATTTAATCTCTTTATTGTGCTACTTTGACTATTGTATTTACTCTGCCAATGAAGTTATGTTCCCCCCATGTCTGTTTGGATTAACAGGGTTACTCAAAAACTTAAGACCTGATCATAAGGAAACTCGGTAGGCAGATGGCATGTCTTGTATATGTTCTTTCCTTACAAATTTATCTAAATTCATAGCGGAAATCGTCATATTTCAACATAAGAGAGGCTTTTCAAACTCGCAATCCGTTTCCGAGCGACAGGTTGTCATACATATATCAGTCCAAATAGTACCAGACGTTAGCGCCGCACGTCCACACCAGAACGATCATCATGTGACGTTTTCTGGCGGCAGGAACACCGTCCACCTTGTTTTGCTGGCTTGAGAGGGCGTTTTTCTTCTTGTTTTTTTTTTAATCCACTTTTATCAGGACTGGCGCCCTCTCGAGACCGGCCTTGCCTAGGAGTTTCCGAATGGTGGCGAAGCAACTCCAGGGAAGATCCCAACGTAGCCCATTGTGTGCCGGATCGTCCTCCGTCCTGGCGGATGTTTTCTTCCTCCCCTTGTCTCCTCTCCCTGCACATTACACTCTTGCTGCTCTGTCTCATCCTCTCCCTGCTCCCTCTCTCTCTTATTCCCATTCTCTTCATCATTCACACATACACTTTCTCTGCTCCGCTGATCAGACACGGTAAGGTCACACGTAGGATCCCCTCGTTTCTTACATGCCCTGCACACAACATCTTTCACGCATACAGATGCGTGGTAGGGCATGCGTCAATGCGTTCCATGGCTTCACCGAAAGGATCTCACGAAAAAAGTAGGAGGCAGAATTTGGAAAAGTGTCTGAGAATTTTGACCACCCGCATCAGACCTATTGTCCTTTACAGATTTGTCAAGCTTTTTGAGTACGAGTAGCCTACATGCTCGTTTACCTTGCCCTGCACTGTGTGCGCCCTTATTTTCTCACGCTCTGCAGCTTCGGTGGCTTGCTCCTTTTCAAATTGTATAGTCACAAATCTTACGAACTCTTGACCAGAGAGGCCTTGAGATTCTCCCTACTCCTTGGATTTCCCATCCAAGTTTCACTGATTCAGCCATGACAGTGAAACGTTACACAAATCTTAGCAAAATAATTTCCACCAAGCACATCAATTGCAAACAATCTCAGAATGTAGTGTCAAGTTCGACTGATTAGAGCATCAATCAAACACAATGTTATGTAACATAAAACAAGCATGTAAGACTGGTTAGAGGATCAATCCAACACAGTGTTATATAACATAAGATAAGCACGAACACGACAGCCACAAAGTCGTCTTCCTGGACTGCAGTTCAATCGGCCTACTTTGCTCGTAATTTAGTTCTTTTGTCAGAAATTTGGAATAGAGAAAGGGAATGAAAAATATTGAGCAATTTTGATTTCAACAGTCCCCTATGAGCTCTACTTCACCCCCACCCTTGACGGGCAGGGATAGAAGGTGTGGTCCTCAAGGGGAAGAACTGAAAAGGGTTTTCACCATTAAAAAAGAATAGTTTTTATATGAACATTCACCTCCACCCTCTCTCTTTCAAATGGTGGAAAAAGCAGCTTTCTGGTATTAGTCGGTGAACGGTATTTTTAATTTTCTCGCGGTTGCTAAAAATACTCTGTTGTGGCCCAGGAGTAATTCACCTTTGGTTTATACACTTAAAGTGCTTGTGTTCCGGGTGACAGGCAGAATAAGAAACGGGTCCAACATGAAATAATGTGTGTTCAACAAACAGAATAACATCAGTTAAATGCAATTTTTCCTACAAAACTTTACCAGTGCATGCAAGATAGATTAACATACACAAATGAGTACATCTTCAATCAAATAAATCCGACTTTGCTTGGGCTGGCCTTTTCCAGCTTTATCTCATCACAAAAGGAAGGAATGTTCTGTTAATTTGAGTTGTAGTCCAGTGGTTACACAAGAACCTATCTTCCCTGGATTGTCCCTTATCTCTCCACAGATCTCTCTCTCTCTCTCTCTCTCTCTCTCTCTCTCTCTCTCTCTGTTTTAACTTCATATTCGATGCTCATGGTCAAGTTGGCATTTGAGGCATTGAAATGGCTGATCATCTTGCTAAGAATGCCACCAGTAAAGAATTGACCAGATCATCTATTCCAAACTTAGATCTGAAACCCAAAGTTTTCAGTCGCGCTAAAGATGTCTGACAAGAAGGTTAGCAAAATTTTCAGATTGGAATGAACCTTACAGTCTCTATAGTACTTCAATGGTAGCAACAACAACAACAACAAAAAACCCAACAAAACAACGGTCTGTGCTGATTGCATCCAAACCGCTCCTTTTAAACATATTCGTATCTTTCAAAAGATGAGCGGCTCAAAGGTGCATGCCATGTGGTGAGCCACTCACTATGAAGTATGTCCTTTTGAAGTGTGGGATTTGGAAGGTGCATCGATACGCCCACCGCTCTATACTCTTCCCACTCAAAACTCTTCAATACTCTCCCAGCTCGATAATCACCCTGCTCGATACTCCCTCTGCTTGTCACTGAGCTATACTCCAATGGCTTGATACTTGCCCTGTCCTATATTTCCCCTGCTCGATATTCACCATGCTTGTTATTCTCCTTCCTGTTATGGAAAGAGCTCTTGTTCTGGTGGAGAGGGATGCAAAAGGAAATCTTCCCCATACTACAACTGAAGATAAAACCACATACACGCACGCACGCACGCACGCGCGCGCGCGCGCGCGCGCGCGCACGCACACGCACACGCACACCTTCAGGAGTATCAAACAAAAGTATCGAGCAGGGGGAGTATTCAGCAGATGAACTATTGATGCGTGGGAATATTGAGCTGACCACGTGATTTGCATGAAGTTACACATAAACGTTTCAGAATTTCCGTGAAGACTTAGGTAAGGAATATTGCACAAGATGTGTGTTTTTTTAATTTAAAAAAGGTAAATGATTGTCATTTGATCCAAAATTTTGTGGAAAACAGATCAAGTTTTATGCAGTCTTGTGAGAGAGAGAGAGAGAGAGAGAGGGGGGGGGGGGGGGTGATGAATCTGTTTACTGTATGTAGATTGACTCCTTGTCTGCTAAATCTATGATGGCGGATGACACAGGGTGCACTGTGCATCTGTGTGGAGCTACCATTTTCGCACCCGCCACCTTCCACCCTGAGAGCTGTCAGTTGCTGTGACGTAAATGTTTTCTTACACCAACGCAGTTTGTGGAGTGGCATCGCAGTACGACCGGTGTGATTTAAACTTGTCCAATTAATCAAACCTCTTGATCTGATTTAGAAGAATTGGGGTAGTTTCGGCAAGCGTTATGACTGTAGCGTTCCAAATGTTCTTCACTTGCAGAGAGTTTCAAGTTGATAGTTTGCATGGTAACAAAACAGACTTGAGAACATGTCTCTGACAGGTTCAGGGTGCTGCAACATCGCAAGCTGTGAGATTGGGCCTTACGGCTATTCCTTGTGTCTGTGACGTACTCCACATAAAGGTTAAAACTACAAAAAGAATTCGGAAATAAAATGAGGTAGGGAACAGTAAACGATAAACAATGAACAAGTGGGGTATGTTTTGCTCCCATAAGGAAAGCTAACACAGAGTAACTTTTATTCAAGACTGGCACAGCCTTTTACACTTGAATAAAGTCAGACAAAATACATAGACGAACAATCTAATAGTGGGGGAAAAACAAGCGCAGGCCAACAACTGAACTGTCTGGCAAAGATTTGGACTTGAGGGGAGGGAGATTGAAGATGGAGAAACTGGGAAAATGAAATTTAAAAAAAAAAAAAAAAAAAAAAAAGTTACAGATATGAAAACTCTTCACTAGCTGCATAAGGGAACCATCGCAATCCCTTTTGAAGGCAGATATATTTGTATTGCCTGCTCCGAGCCCTTTCGCCCGCTGGATCGGGACTCATCAGGGAGACACAGCTGGTTGTGTCTGCGCTCCCGGCGTCAAATAGAGACACACCACAGTCCATAATACTGTGGTGTTCTCACCACCATGGGTGCAAAAAAGAATCCAATAGCACCCCCAGAGCAGCCAGCGAACAGTAGTAAATGCAACCAAACGAAAGTGTGGGGGAGAAAAAAAGTTGCTGTAAAACTAAAGACATTATGCAAATAATATAAAATGTAGGGGACAGTCTTTGAGCCTACGCCAGAGGATCCACCCAAAGATGCAAGGGAGATCAAAAGACAAACACACAGACGGACAGAAACAAATACAAATAACCTCAATTTAATCAAAGCGAAAATGAAATGAGGTAGGAACAGTAAACGATAAACAGTAAACAAGTGGGGTATGTTTTGCTCCCATAAGGAAAGCTAACACAGAGTAACTTTTATTCAATACTGGCACAGCCTTTTAAACTTGAATAAAGTCAGACAAAATACATAGACGAACAATCTAATAGTGGGGGAAAAACAAGCGCAGGCCAACAACTGAACTGTCTGGCAAAGATTTGGACTTGAGGGAGGGGAGATTGAATATGGAGAAACTGGGAAAATGAAATTAAAAAAAAAAAAAAAGTTACAGATATGAAAACTCTTCTCTAGCTGCATAAGGGAACCATCGCAATCCCTTTTGAAGGCAGATATATTTGTATTGCCAGCTCCGAGGCCTTTCGCCCGCTGGATCAGGACTCATCAAGGAGACACGGCTGGTTGTGTCTGCGCTCCCGGCGTCAAATAGAGACACACCACAGTCCATAATACTGTGGTGTTCTCACCACCATGGGTGCAAAAAAGAATCCAATAGCACCCCCAGAGCAGTCAGCGAAGAGTAGTAAATGCAACCAAACGAAAGTGTGGGGAGGAAAAAAAGTTGCTGTAAAACTAAAGACATTATGCAAATAATATAAAATGTAGGGGATAGTCTTTGAGCCTACGCCTGAGGATCCACCCAAAGATGCAAGGGAGATCAAAAGACAAACACACAGACGGACAGAAACAAATACAAATAACCTCAATTTAATCAAAGCGAAATCGGAAATGAAATGAGGTAGGCCAGGGAACAGTTTCTCCATCTTCAAACTCCCCTCTCCCCTCCCCTCAAGTCCAAATCTTTGCCAGACAGTTCAGTTGTTGGCCTGCGCTTGTTTTTCCCCCACTATTAGATTGTTCGTCTATGTATTTTGTCTGACTTTATTCAAGTTTAAAAGGCTGTGCCAGTCTTGAATAAAAGTTACTCTGTGTTAGGTTTCCTAATGGGTGCAAAACATACCCCACTTGTTTACTGTTTACAAAAAGAATTGTTGAGTGCACCTAGAGAGATTGACATCACCTGCAATACCTCTGCATTCCCTCACTTTGCTCACATACAGAATTAACTTAAAATTTTTTTGAGGGTGGGTGGGGGTGGGCATGCATATTTGGGATTGAGTTTGACATAACAGCTGTGATACGTCCCTTTGCGGTTATAAATGAACAACATACAACATGAAAGGAAAGGAGCAGATGTGATGCCAAAAGGAAACCTTTTGTGGGAGTACGTGTGGCATAGGGTGTCTTTTGAACGCGGCAAGGACATCAACAAACATTGTGAAGTGTTGTGGATTAAATGAATGTGCATGTTCATGTGTTTGGATCACTATGTTAAATGTGCTGTAAATTTTCTGAAACCTTCTCATTCTAAAGCATAAAAGAGGATAATTACTTGAATGTCGCATTTTCACCTAGTACCTGTCAACTTGGGTTGCTGCCTACCAACAAGAAATGCTGATACCACCCCTGTGGAAGAGAAAATAAAAAGAAAGGTCAGAGCACCGTGGAGGCTTGAAGGCCATCTCCATACGACGAAAAGTGTGAGTGTGACGAATGGGCGTCTCTGAACTCCTGGGATATCACACAAAGACCTTTTAAAAGAAGCAATCATGTTGTTAAGAGGGAATTTTATAAGCCCAATGGCTAGCTAAATGCAGTCGTCAGGATTCCTGATTCCTGAAGCCTTTAGGCTTACTTTAAAAGACGCTATTTCAATATCCAACCTTTTTATTTGCAAAAAATCATGATTACTGTAACCTCGTTTTCCCATGATTAAGTGAAAGCCCAGACTTATTTTCAAAGTTTGAAAGAATTGCGAAAATGGTTTTATATGATAATCTGGGTAAAGGACATAATTATGATCAGCAAACTGATCATTTTTCATTTCTATGTCAATGGTGTTTGTGACCTTAACTTCTTATTTTCTTTTATTTTACATTTTAAGATCTTTATGCAAAGAAGAAACATAAATGGTATAATATGGGATCACATTGTCTATACTCACTGACTAGCAAATCTTTCGGATGTTTGCATAAAAAAGCAGAGATTCACTTCCCCAGACTAAACCCTTTTACTACTTTCTGCATGAAACACACATTTACGAAATGAAAAACGCTTTTTCGAAATCCGATTTCAAGTGCCATAGGGACATCCGACTGAAATTATTGGAATGTGCTCCGATTTGAAATTAAGCGATCAAATTACAATCAGATACATTTTGTTAAGCCATTTTTTTTTCATAATGCAACTGTCACACGGGCGAAGACTTTTCCAAGACCTCTAAAATTAGGCACATCTCTAAGACTTTTTCTCCTATCCCGTGTGACTGCACGACCAAGACCCAGACGTCTGGGAAAATCCGATTCTTCAGTCTTGGGCCTAGTCGTGGGTTATTGGTCTGGGCCAATAACTTTTTCAAGTCTTGGCGACTAAAATTCGAAAACACATCGGCGAAACGTCCTGTCGGGTCCTGTACAGTCCTGTCCAGTGCTGCCCAGTCTTAGTCAGTGCCGCGCGGTGTTGAAAACGTCCGCGAGACGTTTTTGGTGACGCAATGGGGGCGTAGCTGCCACGCGCGGGGAAAAAAATAGGTCGATGCGCGCGCAGCACTGTTGCAGGTTTGGCATCGGCCTTGGCTAGTCCTGACCGGTTTTGAAAACGTTCCCTCGAGTCTTCTCGTGTTTTACGGGACCCGCCAGGACTGAGGAAAACTGCGTGAGTCTTGTGTGTGACTGCTATGTAAGTAGGGCCTATCTCGCATAACTTTTATTCGAAACGCCGAAACAGCACAAAAAACTTGAGCCAAGACTCAAAGAAGACCTGCACAAGTTTTCCAGACTTCAAACTTGGTCTTGGCAAAACCAAATACAGCGTTACAGCCAGCCAGCGTCTCGTCACAGCCAGCAGGCAGCGAGATTATAAAAAAGGGGCGGTGCCTCTAAGTCTTGGAAACGTCGTGGCCCGTGTGACAGCGGAGGCGAGACTAAAAAAACACCAAGACTTTGGGGCCGTTAGAGAACAGGGAAATGCAGCTTCTAACTCACTTTCGCCCTCAACCAGTTTTCGGGCAAAAGTGACCTAGAAGCGGCATTTCCCTGTTCTCTATTATCTACAAACAAACATACTGAACAAACATAAAGTAAAAAATCCTGCTTAAATCTAGAAATTATGTATGGCTTGACCGAGACACTGTGCACGCAGGCCTAATTACAGGGTTCGTGGATTGTGGCAGGCGTATCAGGTTACAGTGGTTCGTGCCGGCAGGGAACTGCTGCAGCCCACGCGGCGTCGCACACCCGATGACGAGACGGCTTGCCAGTTCTAGTCATGTTTACTGCGCATAAGCCTCCTATCAAATCAAGTGCCGAGCTTAAATCACGTGCCCATTTTGTGTTGTGGCCACCATACACAGCCGCCGCCATTTTACATTGGACAAGGCGGGCTGTGCGGTTGTGCTGGTGTGGCGACCCATGGAAAGTGACATTTAATATTACTCAAGAAATGGATGAATGTTGTTATTTTCGAAAGGGAAAACTTTCTGATCAACAGGCCGATCTTGTGGAAAAATACATTGTTTATCAGAGGCCAGGGCCAAAGTTTTTGACAAAAAAAATTGAGTGGCGAGCCTTGTTCTCCTCCCTCAAAGCCAAAAGGGAAAAGCATTCGTTTTTGTTTCCTCAACAAAAAACGGAACTCTCAGTTGAAGATCTTGGAAAAATATTTGAAAACACAGCTTTGTGAGCTGACTTCCGATCCATTGATGAAACCAAAACTTGAAACTGTTTAAGAAATGACCCCCATCTTACACCGGGCATGATACACATGACGTGTTAGAACCTGCATGGCAGGATAATTGAGCCACTTCCACAGCGTTTTTTACTAGCGCCCAACAAAACTGGGCCAAATTTCGGCAAACCTTGCCGATTGACCCACAAAGCCCACCTCTACCCCACCTACTGGACGGCGCCAACACTCCTTCACCTCTAAAGGCTGAAACAGATCCGTGTTTTATTGATTCAGGACTTGTTAAGTGCTTTCGGCGGCTCCCTTAATTTACAAGTTCAAGTGTAAACAACAAAAGCCCCCTTCACTTTCCCCCAAGCACTGTCCTGTCTATTGTGTGTTTTTTTGTTGTTTGTTTGTTGTTTGTTTGTGTTTTTGTTTGTTTGTGTGGGGTGTTTTGTCCTACCCTAACGCACGCACGTCCCCACCCCCACCCCACGCATGCACACCCCCACCCCACGCATGCACACACTCAAGTCACTTTTAAGTTCTTCCTTAAGTTATTCTTAAGTTCTTAATTAAGTTTTTAAATTAAGTTTTTAAAATTAATTTTTTTATTAAAGTTACTTCAAGTTTAATAAGTTCTTGATCAAGTAACTTCTCAAGTCATCCTTTAAGTACAACTAATTTCTTATTCAAGTTATCTTATAATTACAAAAAAACAATTTACGTTTTTATCTTAAATAGTAGATGTCTAATATAGTACACACACGCCTCAAAAAACGCTCATCGTTGAGGATGTCTTGCTAACGCCCTTGGCATGGGGATTGGTTAGCATAGATTCTAATGAAGTTTTTTAAATCCTAAGCAAACCGCATTGATTACAATTCTGGTCAAATGGAAATGTCTTTTATAGACTTCATGTCTTATTTATTGACTCCCCCATCATTTTAAACAAATAATAATCCGCCATGATCTATTTTAATCAAAAAAATTTAAATTTAAGTTCTTAAAATATTATTGCATTTTAAATGGATCAAAAAGATTTTTTGTTATGGGGGTGCTGGCGTGCTGTTGTCTTCTTCTGTATTTAGTGGTCCAGATTTTTTGGCTGCTTTTTTTTTGTTGCCATTCTTTATATATTTTATAACCGTAATAACTGCCCCCAGCAGCAGCAAGGGCGCCAAAAATGGCAACAGTTTTAAGTTCAATATTCCAGAAGACTTTGGTGCCCTTAAATTAACTTGCTCTTGTTTTTGGAGCTGGCATTTGGGTCAACTGTTGGCGTTGGCGGGTTTATGTTTTTCATTATGAGTTATATTCTGTGATTGTAACTTTAATTTTCTTTGTTTGTTTAACTCTGCTACTCTTTTTCCTGCTGCAACACGCCCAGGATGCTTTAGCTTTTCACTCGTCACTATCTCTACCTGATTCAGTGTTTCTGATTCTGCTGATTTTTCCCACTCGTTCATTTTGAAGGGAAATAAAATCTATAGATTAAAATAATTAATCCCATGATTTGCGGGGATAACAATGTTCCAAATCTGTAATACAGATCACAGCTTAGAGACCTAATGACTTTGGTTAAAAACTGGATCTTGCGTTAAATCATACGTAAGATCTTGTTCAGAATCAATGGGAGCAAATCACTGACTATTTTAGTGTACAAACTAAGAACCGTTTGCCCCACACTTTTTACCATTCTCGACCCCAGCTGCGCTTCATACCTGTTGTGATACTTTAAAATGTCTTGTGGCGACATCTGTTGAACCTGTTCTATGCTGAATTCAGTTCCGAGGAACTTTTGTTTTCCCACAGCTGCCAAAGAATACAACCTTTCCTTTTTGGGGATAAAGCTTGATCATCAACTTCTTCTTTTGTAAGTTTAGGAAGGTTTAGGCCACCCTGTCGCTGTTCATGTTTTTTATTAATTTTTAATTATTTTATTTTAAAATGAGCGCCGAAAAAACTATTGCCAACCTTGTATACCATTCTGCCGTTATTGGAGGGCTAAGTGTAGGATACTCAATGCTTGGTAAAAGCCTGTTAAAATAAAACCGGCAGATCTTGGCAAACTAGACTTTGAGGATTCAGCAAAACTGATTGCTGTTATTACAGCTTCATTCGTACGAAAGATTTTCTAGTTAAGCAAGGAATAATTCCAGAGAAAATAAATAAAGTAAAAAAATACATTTATAAAAAAAGGCTTCACTCGTAATGATGATAGGCGGTGGGAGTAGTGAATGCGCTTGCTTTTAGCGGAAGTAATTACGCGTTTAGTAAACTACGGACGATGGCGAGAGAAAAGACATAACAAAGCTGTGGAGCAACTAGCCGCAGCACAAGATCGCTATGAAAAGCAAGAGAATTGACAGTTAGATTTTATTAAAAACACACTGAAAAACAGGGACATGCAGCTTACACATTAAAGATGTTGATCAAACAATAAAAGAGTATTATCTAGTAACGGGCCAACCAATCCAGACATTGCCCCCACCAAAATTTAGCAACTTTATCACCATCAGAAAAACAAAAGATGCAAGAAATCCTGTTTATCGTCTTTGGTATGAACCGTTGTGTATTTGTTGCGCATAATATTGGCCCGAAATAAAAAAATGAACAAATCTATTATTCACCCAAAGGATATTGGAAGGGAAAACACAATTAAAAAGCTAAGCCCAAGCAGCGGGAGTTAGTGAACAAACAGCGAAGGAATGGTTATCTAAACAAGCGATCTGGCAAATTTATTTACCTGCGCCTAGACGAATACAGAGACCACACTTTGTGAATACAACTCCAAACGACACCCATCAAATGGATCTTTTATATTTACCCTCTGATACGATTAGACGAAAAAGATTTAAAGTACACACTTAAGTCATTGACATAGCTTCAAGATACAAAGATGCGGAACCATTAACACAAAAGAGTGTTTTCTGCTTTGCTGTTGCCATACAGCTGATATATCAACGAGGCCCTTTAACTTATCCTCGCATGATTCAAGTTGATGATGGAAAAAAATTTTAAAGGCCAAGTGAATCAATTATGTTAAAACATAGAGTTGCCTTTAGAAGAGGCTTTCCGGGTTTCAAGATCACGGCTTAGTTGAAACTTTAACAAACATTTTAGCCGAAAGACTTTTCTCCTACCAGTATCACAGAGACTGATTGACAATTCTCGCAACACAGAATGGGTTAGAAGACTGCCCTCAGTTTTGCGCGCAATGAATTAATGAAGAATTTAAAGGGCAAAAACCAGTACAAGCAATCAAAAGAAAAACAATAAATGTTGCTAAAGACTCCAGTACACCCAGCAAACTATTACCGTTTGGTTTAAAAGTAGGTACCTTTATTTACCGGGGAAGCGGAAGGGGACACTCGAATCAGGGCAACTGATCCAGTTTGGAGTGTTGCCCCATATGAAATAAAAAGAATTGTAAAAATGAATCCGCCCGTGTATTATTTACGAGAAACTGACAAACAAAACAACCACCCCCCAAAGATCTTTTGTGAAGGAAGAACTGCAAATAATCCCCCAGACACATTTTCCGCTTTAATTAATTATGGTTCTATAATGCCCCAGTTGCATATGAAAAACTCTGGATTAACAAACACACGTTTTGTGTTTGTTCTATCAAATACTTCTTGTTACAACTGTTGTGTTGATCTCATGTAGTTAGATGTAGTTTTACGTTGTCATGATGAAAAGTCTTATTGTCAACAATGCTTCTTTGTAGTTGTCATGTGATATGCTCGACTGCACAACACTGGGGGATATTCCCTTTGCTTTTTTAAATGGTTTTCACCTGGTCGAAATACTGTACTTTTTTGACCTTAAACCCCCACATATCCTTGATCACCTTTCCAGATAATTCATCCTTCTCTTCCCTAAAACCTTCTTATTAGTAATTGAATGTAAAGGCGAATCTTTAGGATAATCAGATGTGTCGACCATCCACTGCTCCTTTAGCTACTTCTATTTCCATGTCTTTATAGATGTCTTCAGTAGGGATATCTATAACAAAACTATCTGTATCTGTGTAAAGTACTCTGGATTCTGGATACAGGGGTTTAAAGTAGTCAAAAAGAAATTTAACATCAAAAGCTTTGATAATTCTAAAACAGAAAACCCAATTTAAAGACAGGTTTGGCCCAATTTGACTTTCTTTTTTTCATTATTATGCCAAAAAAGCTGATCATGAAATCTTCTGAAGTCCTGATAATTTGGTTTGAAGTCACTTAATTGCTTCGTTCTCTTTGGTGACCAATCTGACGTCTTTGCGCTTGTGCGGATTTTCCATAGCTTTCCAAAACAGCTTTTTGTTCATCAGCTTGAAAAAGTCTTTTTCTGAAGCATCTGCGGATTTAGTTCTGAGATCATGTTCTTCATGATGTATGGTTTCATGAACTGTTCTTGATCAAAACCCAATTATACGATGAACAGCTGTCAACTTTAAACCATCCCTTAAATAAAATTGTAGAAGCCTGTAATGACAGACATAATTTTTTTTGTCTCGAAGATTAGGCAAAAGTTTAGGCGGCTCTCTTGGATTCTTCTTTAGACTTTCTGTTGCAATGGATAGTCATTATGCAGGTCATGGAGTTCATGAGGATATTCTAAGTCAACTTCTAAATGTATCCACGCTGTTGACCCGGCGTCAAACTCCCCAAACCCAACTTTAATGCCTTTTGAATATTATTCGTACCCCGCTGTGTGCATTTTAAAGTTACGTAATGGAAGCGATTGCCCCATAAGCCCAACCATACAGATTGTTTGCATCTAAATACATGAGATAGTTAGACCTTTTACCCGGATCATAGTGTCCAAGTATTTGTTTTTTGCTTTACAGTAATGATGCGACGCCATACTAATTCCTCCACGCAATCCGTTTTCAATCATCTGAATCATTGGCAGGTCAGACAAAAATCAATCTGTACTCCAGTAAACTTAAGAAAGCATCCCAGCTCCCCCCGGGGCCCGCAGAAATGTAAGCACGGGATCCAGGCTATAATGTTTCATGCAGGTCTTTCTATAATTTCAAAGACGTCCGCCAAAAAAACATGTATCAGCCATTAAATATGAATCATGATAGTCTCCCATCGTTTTACACTCTAACTTTTCCCAGCATCTTGAGCATGCTGGTAATCAGAATCGCTGATGTCCTTTCCTCTAAGACTAGAAAAGAACGCGCCTTTAGGTGGAAGTGTGTCTTCGTAAAACCCTTTTCCCAACTGTTCATGTACTCATAAGGGTAAACGCCCTTTCTGACAAGAGTTGGGTCAAAATATTCTTCCGTTATGGGCAGGACTTTAAGGACATAGCCAGTGACTCTAATGATCCCATCATGTGCTGCTTTAGAGTCATAAAAAGACATGTTATTTAAAGTGAAACACATGTACTTTTCTGATGACTGCGCAATGCATGCACCCTGAAGGCATCGTTACTGCTTTCATTATAAAGATGAGAGTCGTAACCTCGCAAGTTATGAAAGAATATAGGCAGCTTCCATGTTTTTGGGTTCAAACTTTAATTGAAGTTTGAAATTTACTATGTGCTGCTCCTCTGAACTTTCCACTAATGTGATCATGGTCTCTTACTTTTGGATTGGCTTCTTCACTGAGTCTAAACCACAAATCCAAAAATGTGTGGCTGAGTCATACTGTTGTTGGTCTTCAGGCGTCATCATGATTTCAGATAAATTCAGATTATTAAAACAGTCATTACGCACTTGCTGCATGCGTTTTAAGAAGTATTCTGCAGCATTAGGCCCTCTATATAATTCGGGTGCTGAATGAGCGCCATCCGACCTGACAAAAATGAAGGCAAAGGGAACAAATCTGATGATTACTCATTAAGACTGTTTTTCGAAGTTTTTGTGGCGCTGGCCCTTCATAAGGAACAATAAGCGACTCAAAGTCTGCGTAAACAACCATATGGAGAATTTTGCATCCGTTTCCAGTTTTAAAACTAACTTTAGATCCGGGTGGGGGCGTAATTAGTTCTGTATTACAGTCAACTGGGTTAATACAATGTTTTATATGTTCACTCGCGGCTTGCACAGATGGAATTCTTGTTAAACATTTTCTACAGAATTCTTGCTTAAGTCCTTGCTTTGAAGTATGCCGCAATAATCTACTCATTGTGCGTAATCAATTGTAATGGGGTTTAGCCCCGCTGGTGAAAACATCAGTAGTAGCCACATGTTTTTGTCTGGTTCGCCAACGTTGGACTGTTCTTGACACTCTAATAGGCACCAAATTTGTTTCCTCATCCCATGTGTAGATTATTAACAGTTTTGGTTTGTTTTGTTCTTCAAACTGATCAATGGAATCCACGCTAACAGGAAAGGATATTCCACTAAAGTTAAGATCTTTGAGTAAGGCTGAAGTTAGATACTCTCTCTGCTTTTTTTCGGGCCCGTGATGCAGCCTTGCGAGAACACACCACATGAAACATTTGTTGTCTGTATTCTTTATGTTTAGAACGCTCTTTTTGCAACTAATGCTGGAGGCAGCGGAATGTAAGACTTGCTACAATCGGCGCAACTTAGCCTGTTTTAATCTAATCTCTAAGACTTCGCCCTCTGACCAACCAGAGCCTCTCATTTTGGCTTCTTCAGCGGCCACATCAAACGTGTAAGCGTTCGTCTGCCCAACCGGGTGTTAAGTCATTATGAGAAAGAATAGTCTGTTGTTTAGTCGAGACCCAGACTTCTAGATTTTCTTCATTTATTGTTAAAATAGTCGATTAAACAGCTAACATTACTTTAACTGGGGGTCTATTGTTAGTTTACCCGGGAACTTGAGAATAGCATGAGAAAACACTTGCCCGTACGCTTGCTGATCAATGACTTCTAATCAATATCATTCAGTGCTCTTGATAAATCTTCTTGCATTGCTTCAAACAATTCGTCTGGACCTTCATATATCTTATTCCTGCTGAGTTTCTTTTCAACTCAAAATATTTATTTAAATCAAAAAAAAATAATCAATATCGGTGGTCTTTTGTGCTTGGACATAAACTAAAGTATAAAAAACCCTTTGGCGTTGTTAATGTGAGCTGTTAAACAGAGTTTAATGTTTTGTTTACTTTTTTAAGCATCCTTTTTTATTTGTCGGGGTCTGGCTTTTTGAGAAAGATTGCCCTGGGACTTTCTTTGAAGATCAAACTTTTGTCTTTTGTAGTCATCAAAATCGGCCTGTAAACGACTAAATTCTTCATCCGTGATGTTTGAGTCAGCTATGCTTTATTTATATCAGCTTGAAGGAACTAAGTTTAGCTTTTTATTAGTTGAACCATAGCTGTGTGTTTTTGGATTTTAGTTTTTATTTTTTTGCTAGCAGCCCTACCCCTAATGAGCACAGGCCAGAGTTAAAGACAAACCGCCTAGAGGTAAAGCTGCGGGTGCACCAACCCTTTTGCTAAGAGACCAACACTTGCCCCTGCTGATAGAGCACTTATAGTCGATGCTCCAGTATTAACATAGGTAACAGCATTAAAGGCAGCAGAATACCTTCGTTTGGTTTTGCTGTATTTTGAAAGGTCCGCTCTAGTTTTTGTAGCATTTGGTGTAAATGTTGTTAATCTAAGGTTTTTATGCCGGGGGGTTTCTACTACCCTTTTCTCTTGGCGACCGTGCTGTATGCACATTTGGATAAACTTGAAAGACAGGGCTTTTATAAAAATGAAAAAAAATTTAGTATCTGTATCTTTTAATTTTTTCTTTCAATATTCACTGTGCATCAATTAATAAAAACAAATGTACAATTAAGAGTTTTATATCGGCTTCTTTTTCTTTCTCAATTTGAATGTTTACTTCTTTAAACCCGTTCTCCACTTCCATGCAACTGATTTTCCTCTGTTACTTAGGTCAATCCATAAACCGTATTTTAAATGTTAAATAATCATCAAGCCTAACACTGTGAAGGTGTAGATCTTTAGACGCAAGGTCTGCTGTTAGACTTCTACCCTCCCGCCCCCAAACAATTTCTTTTTCGTCAAAATGATGTAAGGGTCAAGCCCGCTAGCGTAGATTTGGTTAGGACTACCATCAATTGTACATTGCACTTTCTTATTTTTGGATTAAAAAACTTTTCACTTGCCTTGCGAATGGTTCTTCATCTTCACACAGCAAAAAAAATACCTTTAAGCGATTTTACTGCGACGCTAAGATTAAAATTCCATATAGCGTCTGCCCTGCTTTTAGGGTATTTGAATGATGCGCAGTTTTCGTAATATATTACTAATTGGGACTCATATTGTTGCTCAATCAGCCTTGCTAAATTAAGTTGCAACAACATCAAACTCTAACGAGATGTCAGAAATGCTGTACATTGCTTGGGTGTCTGTTGATCTGTAACACGTTTGTATTCTTAAAAGTTAGTTCGTATGACAATCTGTCTTTTAATGCCCTTGAAAGTATGGCGCATGCGCTCTTAACAACTAAAATCTAAGGGTATGGAAAAGCGATTTCCAAACGCATAACTTACAGCTAAAGCCTTTTTGCTGCTTTTAGCACCTGAGGCGAGTTCGGCGCCTTTTTCTAAGTTTTTAGTGCTTCTTCATTGCCGTTCCTTGAAACGCAAGATCTTCCCTTTCATTCGCGGTTAGCCATAGATCAGAATAGGTTAAAAATATGTCGCATTTTTTAAAGAAAATACTTCTTGCCCCTCAATTTTTTCAGAAATTTCTTTAACGATTGCCCGTCCCAAATTCTGGAAACTGTCTGGTTTGGTTTTGTTGTTGAAGCGAGTTCTATTTTGAAAGTAAGCCGTGCAGAGCCTGGCACAATCAAATCATTCGCTCCCAGGTCGGAAATCTAACAGTAAGAATTTGATCCCGCATCAATAGTAGATGGATTATTTGGGAAAAAAGTAATTTTTCCGTTTATTTCCCTTCACGCCAAGGGGTTCTTTCAGTCTTTTTATTCGGGTCAAGAATCGAGCCATATACTTGTGACATTTTATAAAACAAAATAAAAAGTTAATTATTTAAAACATGGCGGGAATTGGGGGTGAAGAAGATTATGATATTTAGTGATCTTGGAGACGCCAACATGGATTGAAAGGACTCCTTTGACACAGCACCGCCTCAGCGCTCTCATTGCGGGATGAATTAACAGAAAATAAGGTCAGATCATTATACAAAGTTTAGAACTAGAACCTCCCGAAACTATATACCCTGATGATTTGAACTAAAAGATAACCATTTGTTTTTTAGAAACGAAAAGGAGAACGTGTTCCGCTTACGTTTAAACGAGACTCATCAAGGTTTGTAGGCGCGGATACAAATTTGACAAAGGCTCAGTGCAAGCGAGCGAAATCGCCTTGGCTTTACTAAACCAGAATTAGATACGGAGGCAGTTGCTAAACTTCAAAAAAACACTACAAGAACTCCCAACAGATAACCAAATGCAAAACATAGAACTTAAAGATTTAAGTCAAACAGCGGACGAAGTAAGAAATACAGTAGCAAACTCACTGAAGAAGAAGAAACAGCATTAAATACTAACACGAACCACGGCTACCTAAGAGAGAATTATTAGCCCTTGATCGTACTTTAAGAAACCCTCAAAAGGGGAATTAACAAACAATTTAGCAAAACTAGGTGAACTAGATGAGCAATAAAAAGAAAAAAAAAAAAACTCGCTGAGACTGACACCCCGCATGTAGGGGGTGAGATTAAAGAAAGAATAAGACAAAGACTAAAAGATCTTGAACAAGAAAGATCAGCAAGACAGAAGTGCTAACTACTAACCGAGACCAATTACGAACTCAAGTGAATAGAATAAGAGAAACTACGAAAAAATTTTATATGAAGACCAACGCTAGCAGAACGATACGAACACTGTTTAGAGAGCAGGGATCACATTAGCAAGCGTTTAAACGGCCTTAGGATTTGCAATAAGTACAATGGTAATGGCTATTACAGGCGGTGGGGGAGGGCAAAGTTCAGTGCCCCCGCCGCCATCACCTGATAAATCATGGGTTAAAAAAAAAGCTTGATCATCTTGCGAGTTTTTTAAAAAAATTAGCTTGGTAAAGCTATAAAACTCTTTACCAGGTATATTAGGGAGTATCGTAGCTGGGTTTTGTCTACTGCAAGCAAAGTAGTTGGCTTTATGGCGAGCACTTATGGGCATTAGTTCTCTTAATAGTCGGGTTAATATTTAGTAAGATAAAGACCAAGTAATCCTATGCCAGTTAATACAACAACAAATGCTGTCTTTTCATTTTTCGTGGTCATCGCGAACAAGTCACGTCTTCAACAGCTCTTTGTGCTTTGAACCTTGGGGATTGGAATGACTTATTCTTGGGGGGTCATGGTGTTTTTTATTGTTTGTACTATTACTGGCCAGAATTTATGTCGTTTTTCCCAACCTTCTGTTCATTGCCGGCCCCAAAAGATTTTAATTGTTTTAGTTTATTATTGTTCCACCTGGAGTCTAAGGTCAGAAGGTAGCATGTATAAACCAGTGCCAACAGCAAAGTCTACTTTCGATCTTGCGTATTGTAAAACATTTGGGACCTTTTTAATATTTGAATCTAAATCAATGTAGAATTAATGGCGTCCTCTAATTGCTAAGTATTGTTTTTGTGCATCAAAGCCAGTAGAAGAATCATTATCTCGACCTTGTCTGTGCTTGCGAGCCTAGCAAACACCAAACGTAAGTACGAAAAAGAGTCGTTTATTTTGTACTCTTCCCCCTTGAGTTAGGCCCTCAGATATGTCTAAGATAAATGTTGTCCATGCTGTTTTATGCTCTTGCTCTATGGACCCGAGGTGAACAATTGTGCCTGAAGAAAAAGATGTGTAAGGGGGGATTCCAGTCTAGTTATACTTTCTGTGCACGCCCCAAAAATAAAGGGTGCCTAAGCCAGATTAAGATCCGACTTTTGTCTAAAGTCTGTCTTAACATTATATTTAATTCGTTACAAATCCTTTCAAAAGCCTTCATGTCTATTCTGTTGCTGATGGATTAAAGTTTTGTCATTTGGTAATGGTGCTCGCGTTCAGTCAAAAAAAACGTCTGAAGGTGTAATAAAAATGAAATCTGTACACTGACCTAACCAAAGGATTAGGATGATTTAAGTGATCAGCATACGACACTCCACACCCAGTTGATGCCCCAAGAACAGCAAAGTTTAACTGGGTTTTGATAAAACTGCATCGGAATTGACTGGGAAACCCCACTTTTGCGATGTAGTCTTTTTTTAAAAGGGGGTTAAGATATCTGCTTAATGGAGTACTCACTTTTTATGAAAAGTGTCAGTCTGGGTCACAGAAATGACAAGAGTATCAGTTGCTATATTTTTAGGATTGTAGTGCGGCCCAACAGAATATTTTGCATCTTTAGTATATTTAACGCGCTCATTTTTATTTCGTTTAAAAAAAAGTTTGTAACAATAAAAAACTCAAGACCGTCCTCCGTCCTTTAACATGCTATTGATAATGATTGCGGAAAACCCAAAAAGGTCGCGCTCCATGAAATATTCTAAAAAAGTCGTATGGTTTAATATAACTGAATCGAAAAATAATAATAAGATTAAAAAATATAATAATGCGGAAAAATTAGTGGCCAGTTAATCATACTGATGGTTATTACGGATTTTGCTCCTAAAAGAAGCAATGAGCTACTTCAACATTACTCTCAAAAATTAACAATGCAAATCTAAAAACAATGTTAACATTCATACCCGAAAAAAGAAGCAGTAAGTTACTACTTTGATGTAGAGCTTTGCTAAAATGTTAGGGTTTGCAACTGACAGTCAGGGGCGCTCAAAAATTTATAGTTACACAAACCAAAACTACTTATGAGGGGAAAAATCCGCTCAATCTTGCATTACATTCATTTTCTCTATGTTCATTTGGATGAGCTAAGCACTGATGAAAACTTTATATGATGGAAGGCCCTCAACTGTTCTAAAAGCTCTTCCGTCAGGGAAAGCTGCATATTGCGATTATGAAATTATACAATTCCTAATTTACAGTTTAAAAGATTGTTTGTGGGAGGGTCGGATCATTTTAAAAAAAGATCAAAGACAAAACGGGGAAAGTCGTAAAATGGATAAACCTGCCATTGTTTTGGAAAAAAAATAATAAACTGTACTAAAAAATGTCGCGTGGACCAGAAAAAATCCGGGGTTTACATTAGCGCCTGTGAGGTGTATAACTTTAGAATTAAAAGACCTTGCAGACGTTGTGGACTTTTAACAGAATGGTGAAATAGGGACTTTGTATGTTTTTGAGTACACTAAAGATGGTGATTATAAACGCAAAGAGGTTGGCGACAACAAAAAGTTTCCTAAACTAGAGCAACTGCGCAATCTAGAAGCAAATAATGTTGGCCAGTATGAATATAAAATAGTTCGAAAAACCTGACCTCAAATGGCATTTAGAACCATATTTAGAAGGAAATAAAATTTGAATTCATAAGCCCATTTACATTTTTAAACCGTCAAAAAAGTTTCAGAAAAAACATTCAACTTGGCCCTTTACATGTCAGTCTTATGCCGGACGACAATTGTCGGAAAGAGATTGAAAACGCCATAATGAAAAAACGTACATCCTCCACAGAGAGAAACGGTTTTTTAAAGAAAGCTTCTACAAAAATTACAGTTCTTTCCAAGCAGGAAATTAGGAGACACGTTCACAATAATATTTGAAATTTCTGTCTTTAAAAGATGTGAAGAGGGATGGGGTTGTGGGCGTTAGTGACGCCTTATAAAAGGAATTAATATTAGCTGGGAAAACTTAGACGTTAAACGCCTTACAGTTACCCTCGTCGTTCTTCACAATGGTGAGGATATTAAGATCATAACAACAAGTAACAAAATCAATGTTGACTTTAAAAAGAAACAATCTTACAGAACTGAATTGGATTAATCTTAACACTTTAGGCTCATAGGTTTTATTATAAACCCAACAAGTTTTTTAAAAGAGAGTATGATAAAAATAATAACTGGATTAGATTAAATTTGTTATAAAACTATGGAGCAGTTTAAACTTTATGAACAAAAACCCCTCATTTTTCATTAATTTGTGGACAAAAATGGTTGTGGAAAAAACAATATTTTATCCTCAACCTGTTACAAAAAGTTTATCGTTATAATTTTGATCATATTGTAATTTTTTTGCCAACACTTAAAAGGAACAAAGCATATCATGATAGAAGGTTTTTATGGTCTGATGATAACATATTTTAGTTAAACTAGCAATAAACTGAGTAGTGTCTAGAACGCTTTTTATATTGTTTTTAAGGAACGCAGACACTATTTATTTTAGATGGGCTGTTCAGCAGAAAGAGACATAGTTAAAAAGAGAAACACTTTGTCGAAACTAGCTTTCAGTGGAAGGCATTGCTGGGATAAGTGTGTGGATTTTATGCCAAAAAAATAACTCGGTTTTAAAAAACTTTAGAGAACAGTTAAAGACTGT
This sequence comes from Conus ventricosus, assembly GCA_018398815.1. Taxonomy (NCBI): domain Eukaryota; kingdom Metazoa; phylum Mollusca; class Gastropoda; order Neogastropoda; family Conidae; genus Conus; species Conus ventricosus. Next base: position 54,133,770 of record CM031625.1, read on the forward strand.
AGTTTTATTTCACATGAAAGACAGAGATGCATTTGATGAATGTTTGCGTGAAAATGATGTTTTTTGAAAATGATCAGGAAAAAAACAGGATTAAGCAATCGAAAAGTTTAGTAAATTAGTAAATTTAAAAAAGGATAATCCCACACAGTATGGGTTTTTTTGTAGATAACGTTTTTTTTGGTTACTTGTTAGAGAACAGGAAAATGCAGCTTCTAGGTCACTTTCGCCCGAAAACTGGTTGAGGCGAAAATGAGTTAGAAGCATGCATTTCCCTGTTTCTCCGTTCTATTTATGGAAGTCTTGGAAAAGTCTTCGCCCGTGTGACAGTTGCATAAGAGCACTGTCACACGGGCGAAGACTTTTTCCAGACTTCTAAAATTAGGCACATCTCTAAGACTTTTTCTCCCGTGTGACTGCACGACCAAACCGACGTCTGGGAAAATCGATTCTTCAGTCTTGGGCCTAGTCGTGGTTATTGGTCTGGGCCAATAACTTTTTCAAGTCTTGGCGACTAAAATTCGAAAAAACATCGGCGAAATGTCCTGTCGGGTCCTGTACAGTCCTTTCCAGTGCGCCCAGTCTTAGTCAGTGCCGCGCGTGTTGAAAACGTCCGCGAGACGTTTTGGGTGACGCAAAAGGGGGCGTAGCTGCCACGCGCGGGAAAAAAATGGTCGATGCGCGCGCAGCACTGTTGCAGGTTTGGCATCGGTCTTGGCTAGTCCTGACGGTTTTGAAACGTTCCCTCGAGTCTTCTCGTTTTTTTACGGGACCGCCAGGACTGAGGAAAACTGTGTGAGGTCTTGTGTGTGACTGCTATGTAAGTAGGGCCTATCTCGCATAACTTTTATTCGAAACGCCGAAACAAAACAAAAAACTTGAGCCAAGACTCAAAGAAGACCTGCACAAGTTTTCCAGACTTCAAACTTGGTCTTGGCAAAACCAATACAGCGTCACAGCCAGCCAGCGTCTCGTCACAGCCAGCAGGCAGCGAGATTATAAAAAAGGGCGGTGCCTCTAAGTCTTGGAAACGTCGTGGCCCGTGTGACAGCGGAGGCGAGACTAAAAAAACACCAAGATTTGGGGCCGTTCTATTTATGGAAGTCTTGGAAAAGTCTTCGCCCGTGTGACAGCTGCATTAGGAATTAGACCTACATGGGAACAATGTGATGGGGGGGGGGGGGGGGGTGTTCTTGCATTTCTTGTGTAAATCCTATGTTGATCTGTACTCTCACTTATATTTCTTCTTCTTTTCATTAATGACCAACCTCAACATTTCGATTTTGTATGTGTGTGTGATTTTTGTTTCTTCTCAGGAGGTTGCAAAATTTGGAGCGCCGGTTTGGTCATCGCAATACTGAAAAAAAAAATCCTGTTGCCACAACTCGGTGACTCAGCCAGTCAGTGGACCCCTACATGATGCCAGTTCCAAACAGGAGATAGTAACATGCAATCCTTAGCGACAAAAACCTAAGCAGTTTATCAAGGAGGCCGGATAGCTCAGTTGGTAGAGCGCCGGACTCGTGATCCTGGGGTTGCGGGTTCGAATTTCGGTATAGGGGGATTTTTCCCTCGGAGTTAACATGGTTCTGACTCCATTCCCCATATAGTCGTTCGGATGGGACTATAAACCGAGGTCTAGTCTGTGTCACATGCACTAAGATCATACACGACTCTAAAGATCCCGATGCTCATGTCCTAAGACGGGTGAGTACCGGCTACACGAAAATACACAATGCATGCAACCTGTGTGCCAGAATGTCTAACGTTAAGACTGTGGGCACGGGGCAGGTTAAACATCCCCATTTGGAAGAAGAAGAAGAAGACTGAAGGAGTGTTCCTGGGATGGGGTGGGGGGTGAGGGGGGTGGAGGGGGGGGGGTTGAGAGGGGTTGTGATGAGTGAAGGTGTTTTGTAGAATCAAAGGAGAGAGGCCAGTTGGGGCTGAAGCAGTCCAATGACTCAGGTATCACAACTCCTGTGGCGGAGCGTTTGAGGCAAAAATGGCCCGAGCGAAGGACGTCAGTCTGGGTTGTATTGTGCAGGATGGAGTGTCGTAACTGTCACTATCGTACCGCGCCTCGCGGGCGTATGTATGTGTGTGTGTGTGTTCCTGGCTGGCTTGATCTTGTTCATGTCCCATCATAATGCTTTCGAACAACAAAAGAGAGGCGAGTTTTATCTTCTGTAATCTAGTTTTAGTCACTAGAAATCGTGTACACAAAAATTATGTTATTCTTGGGTTTCCAAAAAAAAAAAAAAAGGCAAAAAAAAAAAAAGAAACATGAAACCAGATTTTCTCGCTTGTTTTGTAGTAATGGACTGTCCTTTCGGAAGACTTGTCTAAATACCGCCAAACTAGCATTGAAGATATGACATGGTCTACACGTATAATCCATAGGCCCACATATTACTCAGAAAAATTCTGATGTTGATAACAAATGCATGTGTAGCACTGCCAACTGCATGTGTAACACTACCACACTTTACTACTCACAAAAAGAGAAGGACTGTTGCTTGATATGCATCGGTAAGCTTATTTGTGGTTTTTTCCAGGAGCGTACAATGGTGGTGGTGCATAGGATGTTTTACAGCAATATATAATGATAAGATGCGTCGTGCTTGTACATGTTTTATTTTTTTGTCTAATTAAATCATCGCTGTGTTATCAAACAAATAAATGCAGAGACCAAATTTAGAAAATTATTTTTTATTTAGAAAAGGACCTTTTTAACAACTCTCAAACACGGTTAGTTTAGGCTGAAAGCCATTTTGACCCGGCTTGAAGAATTCGAACCCTGCTTAGAATATTTTTTAAATTACTCCAACCGCTGCAATCGTTCATGAATGACATGCCATAAGAGTGGGGAATAACCTTTATATTGGAAAATCATGCACACACCACACACGCACACGCACAAACACGTGACAAGATGGCGGACACACGCAGCAACTAATCGACCACGGTGGCCGTTTCGTGGGCCAAGAAACGGGAAAATTTGAAAACAAGATTTAGCGGGAGAAAAACGGTTCCTAACGGCGAGTACCGAGACTCAGAAGTTGTCTACCGGGTCCATCGAAGATAACCGGCGGGGAAAAAACATCGTTGAAACCCGGCAGCGAGAAGACCCTGGAAGTTCAAAGCAACTTGGCACGCGGAATCCAACTTTTCAGCTGAACTAACCCGTCAATGGAAAACAAGGTTGGTAGCCATGATTTCAGTTCTCTCGATACGAAAGAAATAAATTCTTTTTCTCTCGCAAGCGCATTGAAATGCTGGAGAATTGCGGGAATACTCAAAACAAAATTCTTGTAGAAATCAAACCGCAAGTTACTATGGTGACCACTGCCACACAGACAGAAACATACCTTCCAGGCGCAGCAACTTATGCTCAAGCAGTTGCTTCAGATAACAGGGAGCAATCCCTCACAAACTAAACCCCCGTCTGCAAAAAATAAAGCAGATCATAGTAAAATTGGTCAAAAATCTTTGCCTAAGAACAGCCCAAAAAGCAAAATATGACGTCAATCCTATCATTTCAACAGGACGGAAGATCGAATTACGCAAGGAAGGTGACGTCAAAGTGCCAGAGAGGAATCGAAAAGATCACAGTGAATCTAGAAAAAACAAAAGTAAAAGTAGACGAAGGCCAGGACTATCCAACAGTACTTGTCATCCATGATTCTGTTGCAAACGGAGTTAAAGGGAAAAAGACTTGGGTATTCCTATGTTTAAAGGTCTCCAAGCTTAAACAGCACAGTGTATCAGCTGTCAAACATCCCTTTGAAGAGATTGATACAGGGGAAAAATGCCTGACTGGTTGTTTTACATTGTGGAGCAATGATTTTGAAGGTAGAAGAGGCAGAAAAAGTCAGTAAGAATTTTGTGCAGACAATTAATCAATAGCGGAAAAACCACCAAAAGTGAAGTTAGTTATCAGCAAAGCAACAAAAGTTCTGGCCAAGAAATTAGAAGTGAACAACAGCTGTCAATGCAAAAATCACGTCTGACCTCTTTGAAGTCAAGAACATATTTTTCATTGACAATGATAACATAAGACTTGCCACCTCCATGACAAAATTCACCTTTCAAAAAGGGGCTCTAGCCTGCTTGCAGGAAACATTGGCGGCACGTGAGGGTCTGGTGTGGAGAGCCCCAAAGCGGCCTTCCCGAGGGACGACAGGCAACAGGGAAACATACTACGACTTTCGAGCTCCACGTGCCCCCAGTTGGTTCAACCCTTTCGTCCCCTGGACTGGGAATCCTATTGACGGGCCCAGACGACCAAGCCACCTGATGAAAACTGCGTTTTTCCCTCTGTTCATTTTGACTGATTTTTAAGTACCTCCATGTATGCGTTGTATTCTTAGCAAGATTGTTCTTGACTTTTTCTCTTTAATTTTAGTGATTTCTTTTCCCACCTTCCATATAATTTGAATATTAGTTTTAGAACATGTCGCGAGGAACAACTTTAGTGTTTTTCAATGGAACTGTAGATCAATAATTTCTAATTATGACATTAGTCCAACTCTCGCAAATAATAAATATCATGTCTTAAGCCCCCAAAGTCATTAATGTAAAGAAAGATAAGCTCCCCAAAGTTGGAAAATTTTTACTTCCCTCCCGTCTATCAAAAAGAAGCCCACAAACGGAAAATAAATACAGCTTTTATATATATGAAGGGGTAAGTTACACACTGTGCCCATCCTATTCCATCAGATATTTCTACAATTCATTCTTGTGCTGGGACAGTACAATTTGATAAGATTCAACTAACTATTTTAAACCGTGTATTTCCCAAAAGGTCCAGATAAATAACAACACTAAATGGATCCGTATGCTTCAGGCATATAAAGGCAAAAAAAGTGCTAATAAGGAGATTTTAATGCACATGCCCCTTTTTGGGAGAAGAACTGTGACCATATCAGAGCAATCGCTTCATAGAGAATGTTGTAGATCTCATTTTATCTATTAAACGATGGTCGAGTTACACGAATCCCCGATAACCCTAATCATAGAGCTACGGCAATTGATTTAACCTTGGTTTCGCCTGATCTAGCTCCCATTTGTGAGGGGAACACCTGGCTCATTGTTTAAAATGTGATCATATTCCGATTATAACAAGCTTTGAAATTGCAAGCACAGGAATTTTACAGATCTAACTGAGGATAAAGTCCCAAAAGTACAAATATAAATTTGCTAATTGGGATAAATTTTCACCCAAGTATGTCCACGTTTTATGTTGAGGATATGCACGATAAAAATATAATGATCTTTATTTTTCATTTACCAAGGCAGTCCTAGATGCTGCAAATGACTCTATACCCAAGCTTAAGACAAAAAAATCACATAAACACTCTGGAAATATCTGGGGAATGACGACTGGAAAAGGAAAATAGCGAAAAATGGGAGAATTTAAAATATACATCAAGAAAATTCTCCCCCAACCATCAAGAGGCAAACAAGGCAAAAAATAATCAAACAGAGTTAACGCCCGGGCCCAAAGAGACAATACTGGTCTTCTTTTTGTTATTAATGAAATCTACAGTCATAAAGATATGCAAAAAGTCTGGGAAAAAAATGAAAACCATAAAGAACGGAATTAATTTACCACAATGTCCCATAAGATTAGGAACTCAGATCTACCCACTATTAATAAAAAAAGCAGAGAATTTGCAGAGATTTTGTCAGTTATTAGTAGAAATGCAGGGTCTAATTCAACTGAAAGTAAAGTGTATAGAAAAGTGAAGAGAAAAGTAAAAACAAAAATCAATTCATGTGATAAATTTTTTCACAAGGAAAGCTATGTAAATTCAAAAATACAACTTGAGGAATAAAAGAAAGTATTTTAATTTAGTAAAGCAAAAGAATCTGTTGGATTAGATGGAAAATCTTATGAAAAGTAAAAACACTTCCCTTTTACAATGTTGTGATTTTACATATTTTCCCATACAAGATGTTGGAGTAAGGGGAAATGCCTTCAGTTTGGAAAGCGATCAATTGTTATTCCTATACAAAGAAAGGAAAGCCTAAAGCAGATAGAAACAGCTATCGACCCATCTCGTTAACGTCACACGTTTGCAACTTATGGAGAAAATAATATTAAACAGAAATTTGTCCATTTCTGCGAAAAACAGTGCATTATACCCCAAATCAAGCAGGCTTTTGGAAAGGCCGATCAACTACAGAACATCTAGTGAAACAAACAACACAAATCAAACAGCAGTTTTGCGGCGGAAAGAATATCCTTGCAACTTTTTTGACATTAAGAAAGTTTTGATCAAGTATGGCACTAAAATTATTGCAAAAGCTTAAGGAAAACAAAAAATAATGGTAATATGTATAACTACATTAAAAACTTCCTTTCACATCGTTTCATACAAGTAAGATAGGAAACACGTACTCGAACCCCAGAACTTCAGATGGGTTACTCAAGGGTCAGTTATTTCTCCTGTTTTATTTTAAAATGCTCATAGCCGATCTTCCAAAGAGGTTGTCAAACGATTCAGTTTTAGTCCAGTATGCTGACGATATATGCATGTGGTGAAGGTAACCATGAAACGCAATACACCCACTAGAGCTTAAACTATACAAAAAAGTTTACCAAAAGGAATTAGATAAAATCACTAATTTTATGAAAGAAAATGGTTTTCATTATCTTTAGAAAAAACAAACATGGTCCTTTTTAACTCGGGTTATAACCCAGAAAAAATGATGCCAATATTTAGCATTAATGGAATTGCCCTTCGTTTGTGCAAAGTGTTAAGTTTTTAGGTGTTTAAACTGTCATCAAAACTTACCTGGAATCAACATATAAATCATATACTTGAAAGCACGAAAAAAGCATTTTAAAATTTTTTCAAAAAAATAAGTAAACAACGTTGGGGTCAGGATCTAAAGACTTTTATGTCTTGCAAACTCACTTGTTCGATCTCGTTTAAGTTATGCCCAAGAAGTTTTCCCTTTTAATGCCCCCAAGCAATATTATCCAAACTTCAAAGCATAGACTGCAAGCTGTTAAACTGGCACTTGGGGTACCAATACATGCTTCCAATCTAGGATCCTATAACGACGGGTGTTCTTCCCCCTAGATGACAATAGGAAAAATTCTTGCGCTAAATTTATAGTAAGTCTTTTGCTTTTGATACATTTTTGTAAGGAAAATTAGATTAGATTCCGCAAAGATTTTGCTAAAAGTAGCTAAAGCAATACACTCCCTTTACAAACAATCAAATTTCCCATGCCACCGATATAATCAATTCTAAAGAATTAAAACACAAAGAAAAGCCACTAAGCCACCTGTTTCACCAGTAGCACCCTGGGAGCATATTAAACCTGCTTTTGATATTGATTTAACAAATTTAAACAAAAATCAATCTCCAAATATCTTTTAAAAATTTAGTTAACATAAGCATTGAAAAAAAAGTATACTGATTAAATCAAGATTTACACAGACGGCTCTGTAATGGAAAATGGCAGTGCAGGGTCAGCATTTTTTATCCTTCCTTGAAAACATTAAACGTTTAAAATTGGCAACATTATTCCATTTTCAGTGCTGAACTAATAGCCATTTAAGGGCGTTACATCACATTCAAGAGTTACCCTTTTAAAAGCATGCAAAATATTATTTTGTGTGGATTCAAAATCAGTATTATATGCCCTCAAAGGTCAACTACCAAGCACGGGTTGAAATGACACAGGAAATCAAGCACTTAATACATCACTTAGCAAGCAAGATATCAGTTGTTACTTTTATTGGATTCCTCTCCCCTGTGGAATTGTCTTTAATGAACAGGTAGATCAAGCAGCCAAAAGTGCAGCACGCAATGCTGCAGGGACAATTAAACTTAATGTTAAGCTAGATCTACATGAATATTTATAAATACTTTGACAAGTTAGCAAGGATAATTTTGTTGACAAGTTGAAAACCTTAGATATACCAATATTCACAAATTTTGATAAAAGCTTGTGACACACTGCATTCGGATTTAATAATTAAGAGTTTAAGTCAAATCAATCCCGATCAATTACGTCTTTGATGTTTTAAGATTCGTCTAAATGCTCTCAAAACAAAATTTTGTAAAGATATTATTTGTGTTTGTGGGAGTCAAATTTCTACGAATCATTGCTTCTGCACTGTCCTGCCATCAAGCTCAAATGCTCAAAAATGGAGGCACTGTGTTCCACCTTCGGAATCCGATAACATTACAGAAAATGTTAATGACCTTTATCTTCTTAAGTTGTTTTCAGAAACTTTGCGTTCTAGTTCTGTTGGTATTTTTCTTTTTATAGTTGCTGGTAATGTTGAGACAGTTGTGTTTGTAGAATTCCCAAAAATAAGTTGGCATTGAATGTTAATTTACTCAAAAACCTCAACACTTAAAAGATTCTCTCCATGCATATTTACTTTTTTTTTTTTTTTTTGTCTATTGTCACTTGAGGGTGAAGAGACGTTAAATTAAAGTACTAATACGCACAAACCACACACACACCACACCCCACACACCCCCGCCCACCACACACGCACACGCACACGCACAAATAACATAACACCAACCAACACACACACCACACACACACAACACACACACCCAACACACACACACACACACCACCACGGTACACCACTGCCCACACATACAATGACAAAAATGGCTCGGGGCAAGTTAGATAGGTACCCAGTGTTGTTGAGCCAATGCTCAGGTTTGAGCAGAGTCGCAGCCACGGGACATCTTTTTTTAAAACTCGCATATTTTGACATTAATTCATTTATCCATCAACTTTAAATCATGCATGTAAGGCCTTTAAACTAAGCAGATTTGGTTTTAGCGTATATGGGCAGTCCCTCCTTTATGAAACTGAAACTGAGATTGTTTTTTATCTTCACTACTGAAGCTGGAGATAGTTTATATCATTCACTACTGAAGCTGAGATAGTTTATATCATTCACTACTGAAGCTGAGATAGTTTATATCATTCACTACTGAAGCTGAGATAGTTTATATCATTCACTACTGAAGCTGAGATAGTTTATAGCATTCACTACTGAAGCTGAGATAGTTTATATCATTCACTACTGAAGCTGAGCGTGGAAGTTGTGGACAGAAGGATGTTTCATTGTTTGGAACTTCAAACAGTATTTTTTTTTTAATTTGAAGTGCATCCAAAAAGATATGAGGGAAACATGCTCACATTATCACTGACAACACTACTGATGTAGATTGTATTAATTATATGTGTGCTGTAGATTGTATTCACTATATGTGTGCTGTAGATTGTATTCATTATATGTGTGCTGTAGATTGTATTAATATTATATGTGTGCCACCCGTTTTGATCCTTACAAGTAAACTGGTTTATTTATTTTAGTGACTGATATTTGAATGGTACGGGAAACGACTGAATGAGCGCCAGTAGGCTGCTCTTCGGCCGGCTCTACCTGGGTAGGCAGCCCGTTGAGTGAGTGAAGTAGTGTGTTTATTGTAAAGCTCTTAGAGCTTGGTCTGTGACCGAGGATAGGCGCTATATAAAATACCCAATATAATAATAATGATAATAATAATTTATCATGATGTATGGATAAGTGGGTTTTTTATCTTCCGGGCAGAGAGAACTCAGCAGCAAGGCAAAGATCAGTGTATCTGGATGCAGAACAATGAAAACCGGATCCAGAAATCCTGCCATATGCTTTCTTCAGCTACAGGTACAGCCCAACGTTGATCTGTTTCAATCGAGGATAAACCTGCGGTTTAATTGCTTATCTCTCACAAACCAGACCTAGACCAGTAGTGCGCGGGCAAGAGAAGGTGGCCTAACCTTGTCTGTTTCTGTTTTCCTCCATTCACATTCATACCCCTCTCGCCGAGGTTCAGAGAGAGAGAGAGAGAGAGCAACGGGTGATATTGTTATACACGTAGGGGGTGGGGGTGGGGTGGGGTGGGGGTCGCAACACGACCATGTTGTCCTGTTGGTGTGTACGAGCTTTATAAGCGATAATATTTCCCCCCTTGGAAAACGGGATTGTTTATCCCAGAGATCACAGCTGTTTTCCTCAGGATCACAGCTGTTTTTCTCCAGGATGATAGCTGTTTTCCTCAAATGATAGCTGTTTCCTCAGGATGATAGCTGTTTTCCTCAGATGATAGCTGTTTTCCTCAGATCACAGCTGTTTTCCTCAGGATGATAGCTGTTTTCCTCAGGATGATAGCTGTTTTCCTCAGGATCACAGCTGTTTTTCTCAGGATGATAGCTGTTTTCCTCAGGATGATAGCTGTTTTCCTCAGGATCAACTGCTTTTCTCATGATGATAGCTGTTTTCCTCAGGATGATAGCTGTTTTCCTCAGGATCACAGCTGTTTCCCTCAGGATCAAGCTGTTTTTCTCATGATGATAGCTGTTTTCCTTAGGATGATAGCTGTTTTCTCAGGATCACAGCTGTTTTCCTCAGGATGATAGCTGTTTTCCTCAGATGAAGCTGTTTTCCTCAGGATGATAGCTGTTTTCCTCAGATGAAGCTTTTTCCTCAGGATCCACCTTTTTTCCTCAGGATGATAGCAGTTTTCCTCAAATGATAGCTGTTTTTCTCATGATGATACCTGTTTTTCTTCAGGATGATAGCTGTTTTTTGATAGCTGTTCTTCCTCAGGAGGACAAGTATTTCCCCTATTTTCCTCAAGGAAAACAATTATTTTCGGCATTATCTCTCAGGATCCAACTGTTTTCCCTATTGAAAGGGGAAAACAGTATTTTTCATAAGGAAAACAACGTAGGTAGAAAAACAGTTATAATCTTATGTGATCATGATCATTTTACTATGTTTTGTTAACCGCATTTGGCCTTGCATGGTAAACACGAACTATCTGTTTTCCCTGTTAAAAACATTTTCATCGCGATAATATCTGTTTTCCCCGGGAAAACAATAATAACAGTTTTCCCAAGACAAATGGGCAAAATATTTTGTGATCCTCACGGAAAACGACCGACCATTATCCTCAGGAAAACTGGGAAAGCAGTTCCGATCCAGAGCAAACTTTTGTGATCCTCGGGATAATAGTGTTTTCCCTCCTCTGGCCATTTTTCTTCGAGGATCCTATCTGTTCCGTGAGGAAGCAGCTGTTGTGCCTTCAGACACATGGCAGGCCTGTGCCTCCACAGTCTCCCTTGTTCTCTCCGCTTTGCGGACAGAGCCATGTGCTGCTACCACCCCATGCATGCTAACGATGCTGCTACCACCCATGCATGTCAACGAGCTGCTACCACCCCATGTCTAACGATGCTTGCTACCACCCATGCAGTCTAACGATGCTGCTACCACCCCATGCATGTCTAACGATGCTGCTACCACCCCATGCATGTCTAACGATGCTGCTACCACCCCATGCATGTCTAATGATGCTGCACCACCCCATGCATGTCTAACGATGCTGCACCACCCCATGCATGTCTAACGATGCTGCTACCACCCCATGCATGTCTAACGATGCTGCTACCACCCCATGCAGTCTAACGATGCTGCACCCCCCCCATGCATGTCTAACGATGCTGCTACCACCCCATGCATGTCTAACGATGCTGCTACCACCCCATGCATGCCTAACGATGCTGCTACCACCCCATGCATGTCTAACGATGCTAATACCACCCATGCATGTCTAACGGTGCTGCTACCACCCCATGCATGTCTAACGATGCATGCTACCACCCCATGGAAAGCCTAAAGATGCTGCCCACCCCCCATGCATGCCTAACGATCCCGTACCACCCCAGATGCTAACGAGCTGCTACCACCCCATGTATGTCTAACGGCTGCTTGACCAAACAATGCATGCTAACGATGCTGCTTAAACCAAACAGATGCAAGCTAACGATGCTGCTTGACCAAACCCAAAGCATGCCTAACGATGCTGCTGACC
>CM031625.1:54146678-54169178 GCA_018398815.1 Conus ventricosus
TGACATTGTATTTTCTGCATTAAAGTTACTGTGCACTGCTATGTATACTCGCCAATGAAGTTTGTCCCCATGTTTTTGGAGTATTTACTATTAACAGGGTTACTCAAAAACTTAAGACCTGATCATAAGGAAACTCGGTAGGCAGATGGCATGTCTTGTATATGTTCTTTCCTTACAAATTTATCTAAATTCATAGCGGAAATCTTCATATTTCAACATAAGAGAGGCTTTTCAAACTCGCAATCCGTTTCCGAGCGACAGGTTGTCATACATATATCAGTCCAAATAGTACCAGATGTCAGCGCCGCACGTCCACACCAGAACGATCATCATGTGACGTTTTCTGGCGGCAGGAACACCGTCCACCTTGTTTTGCTGACTTGAGAGGGCGTTTTTCTTCTTCTTTTTTTTTAAATCCACTTTTATCAGGACTGGCACCCTCTCGAGACGGCCTTGCCTAGGAGTTTCCGAATGGTGGCGAAGCAACTCCAGGGAAGATTCCGACGTAGCCCGTTGTGTGCCGGATCGTCTTCCGTCCTGGCGGATGTTTTCTTCCTCCCCTTGTCTCCTCTCCCTGCACATTACACTCTTGCTCCTCTGTCTCATCGTCTCCCTGCTCCCTCTCTCTCTTATTCCCATTCTCTTCATCATTCACACATACACTTTCTCTGCTTCGCTGATCAGACACGGTAAGGTCACACGTAGGATCCCCTCGTTTGTGCCCCGTCTTCTTACATGCCCTGCACACAACATCTTTCACGCATACAGATGCGTGGTGATTATCTTCCAGACAGTTAGAACGTACCACTGGCCTTTTCACGAGTTTCTGCTCTTTGTGCTAAATTTTTGCTGTGAAAAAGCTGACTTTCAGTGTTTTCTGTAGGGAGACAGACGGGACTGCTATAACACGAAGACGGTGAGAAATCGTGTCTGGTCGTTGTCGTTGTCCCTCGCTCTTTCACATTTAAAAGCAGAGCGAAGTTCACACCCTGCTTTAAGAAGAGCGTGCTCACTCTCGCTGTCAGCCACAGAGATGGGAATATTGTCCATGAAGACTTAAGTGGCAGCGGGTTTCTCTTCTTCTGACAGGCCTCTCAAAATATAAGGTTAGTGTTAAAGGTCTACTTTTGAGGTTTTCGATAATTGGTCAGCTTATGCAGAAATATGAAATGTTTGATAAATTGGTAAAATAAACATCCGATTCGCTCCCGGTCACACGAAAATCGATCCGCGAAAGTGGGCATTTTCACCTGTAATCAAGAAAACGGGAGGTAATCAACTAAATCTTGGCATGGCTTAACTACTCTTGGATGTGACGTCACATGATGGACTGGCCGTCAGCCGCGACCTACACAATAAGCCAACGGCGACAGAAAGCGATTCTGATGGTTCTTGCACATCTCGATCAGTATTTAATTTATCGTGTAAAAACAGTGACTATGATAATTGATTGCGCCAGCCAATGTAACTCTGGGGATGTTTCTGCAAGGCCTTTACCTTATCAGTTTGAACGCTAAGTTCTTTTTACCACGTCAGTTCCAGCTGGACCACGGAAACGAGCTATTCAGTTCCAGCTGGACGCCCGAACACATCATTCCGAGGCGTACGGACTTTACCGAAGTCTCGAGGGAGGCTACCGACTGACTTTTTGATGCGATCACGCGTGGACGGCGAGCGGAGATTCTCCTTCCTCAAGCCTTAACGTGTTCATTCAATTTAACAAGTGTGATCTGTCCATAGATAAGAACGAATAAACGTGCGACTATCGTACTCATCTGTACGAGCTTACCACTCCGCCTTCAAAGTATACGCGCACAATGCAGACGGAAGTTTTTGATCCACTCGAACGGGCTCGGCAATTGTCGAAACAGCTCGTTTCCGTGGTCCAGCTGGAACTGACGTGGTAAAAATAACTTAGTGGCCCGGCATGGTTGCACCAACCGAATCCACTTCTTTCGAGTATCTGGATCAGATGGAAATGTGTGCAAAGAATATCCGTCTCCTGCTGAGCTGCTGCACACGCCTACAGCACAATATCTGCCACCCCCTCGTGACTTTTTAGGCTGTGGGGGATCGCAACTCGTGTTGATTTCACTTGGCGTTGGCTTGTGTAGGTCGCGGCTGACGGCCAGTCCATCAAGTGACGTCACGGTTTTCGGTCTACCGCGCGGGGTTTGAACAGGTGTGCAAAACTCCTTTTTTTTATCTGTTAAATTCTTCCGGCGACTTTTTTGAAAAATGAATACCGTACTGTAGTTATATGACATGTAGACCTGTTTTTAACAAATTATCGAAAATCTCTAAAGTAGACCTTTAACTACCTGTGGCACTGTACCTCTGAGGCGAATGCCTTGCACAAGTAGTTGGGATCTCGCGTCTTCAGTAGCCGAGTAGACCGTCCACAACCCTCCAATCTGCTGCGCACCAACAATAGAACCCTATCAAGGGATGCGTTCCGCAGCTGGGCAGATCTCCAGAACAGTGGCTGGTCGGTTACTAGTAGAGTCAGCAATGTGTCTTGGTTTTAAGAAGACAGGTTGGACGCGCGCGGCTATTTCCATAAATCGAAAGCAAAAAAGAAACAAAGATCGGAACACGTTTAACTCTGTTACTTTTCGAAAGATTCCGCGACGGTTACAGTCCGAATACAACAGAATCGTACGGCAGCGGAAAAGCTCCCTGATCTATGACTTCGTGCAGTAGTTATCTTGCTACACATCATAAGCAGCACATCATATCCGAGTTTAATATTACGCGTTTCAGAGTCCAGGCTGAATTTTGTTGTTAGCCTCTCAAAGCGACCAGGGCATGCGTCAATGTGTTCCATGGCTTCACTGAAAGGATCTCACGAAAAAGTAGTAGGCAGAATTTGGAAAAGTGTCTGAGAATTTTGACCACCCGCATCAGACCTATTGTCCTTTACAGATTTGTCAAGCTTTTTGAGTACGAGTAGCCTACATGATCGTTTACCTTGCCCTGCTCTGTGTGCGCCCTTATTTTCTCACGCTCTGCAGCTTCGGTGGCTTGCTCCTTTTCAAATTGTATAGTCACAAATCTTACGAACTCTTGACCAGAGAGGCCTTGAGATTCTCCCTACTCCTTGATTTCCCATCCAAGTTTCACTGATTCAGCCATGATAGTGAAACGTTACACAAATCTTAGCAAAATAATTTCCACCATGCACATCAATTGCAAACAATCTCAGAATGTAGTGTCAAGTTCGACTGATTAGAGCATCAATCAAACACAATGTTATGTAACATAAAACAAGTATGTAAGACTAGTTAGAGGATCAATCCAACACAGTGTTATATAACATAAGATAAGCGCGAACAGAACAGCCACAAAGTCGTCTTCCTGGACTGCAGTTCAATCAGCCGACTTTGCTCGTAATTTAGTTCTTTTGTCAGAAATTTGGAGTAGAGAAAGGGAATGAAAAATATTGAGCAATTTTGATTTCAACAGTCCCCTATGAGCTCTACTTAGAAGGTGTGGTCCTCAAGGGGAAGACTGAAAAGGGTTTTCACCTTAAAAGAATAGTTTTATATGAACATTCACCTCCACCCTCACTCTTACAAATGGTGGAAAAAGCAGCTTTCTGGTATTAGTCGGTGAACGGTATTTTTAATTTTCTCGCGGTTGTTAAAAAATACTCCGTTGTGGCCCAGGAGTAATTCACCTTTGGTTTATACACTTAAAGTGCTTGTGTTCCAGGTGACAGGCAGAATGAGAAACAGGTCCAACATAAAATAATGTGTGTTCAACAAACAGAATAACATCAGTTAAATGCAATTTTTCCTACAAAACTTTACCAGTGTATGCAAGATAGATTAACATACACAAATGAGTAGGCCTACATCTTCAATCAAATAAATCCGACTTTGCTTGGGCTGGCCTTTTCCAGCTTTATCTCATCACAAAAGGAAGGAATGTTCTGTTAATTTGAGTTGTAGTCCAGTGGTTACACAAGAACCTATCTTCCCTGGGATTGTCCCTTATCTCTCCACAGATCTCTCTCTCTCTCTCTCTCTCTCTCTCTCTCTCTCTCTCTCTCTCTGTTTTAACTTCATATTCGATGCTCATGGTCAAGTTGGCATTTGAGGCATTGAAATGGCTGATCATCTTGCTAAGAATGCCACCAGTAAAGAATTGACCAGATAATCTATTCCAAACTTCGATCTGAAACCCAAAGTTTTCAGTCGCGCTAAAGATGTCTGACAAGAAGGTTAGCAAAATTTTCAGATTGGAATGAACCTTACAGTCTCTACAGTGTTTCAATGGTAGCACAAAAAAACAACAACAACAACAACAACAACAAAAAGCACGGTCTGTGCTGATTGCACCCAAACCGCTCCTTTTGAACATATTCGTATCTTTCAAAAGATGAGCGGCTCAAAGGTGCATGCCATGTGGTGAGCCACTCACTATGAAGTATGTCCTTTTGAAGTGTGGGATTTGGAAGGTGCATCGATACGCCACCGCTCTTTTCTCTTCCCACTCAAAACTCTTCAATACTCTCCCAGCTCGATAATCACCCTGCTCGATACTCCCTCTGCTTGTCACTGAGCTATACTCCAATGGCTTGATACTTGCCCTATCCTATATTTCCCCTGCTCGATATTCACCATGCTTGTTATTCTCGTTCCTGTTATGGAAAGAGCTCTTGTTCTGGTGGAGAGGGATGCAAAAGGAAATCTTCCCCATACTACAACTGAAGATAAAACCACATACACGCACGCACGAGCGCACGCACGCACGCGCGCGCGCACACACACACACACACACACACACACACACACACACACACACACACCACACTGTCCAGGACGGGGGAAATCGTGATGGTATTGCTTAAGTGCACTAAGTTGATGTATTATTAGTCAGGCTTAACACACCAAGGTTATCCTTGCACTCATACACGCATATGCGTGTATGAGTGCAAAGATAACCTTGGTGTGTAAAGCCTGACTAGTAATACATCAACTTAGTGCACTTAAGCAATACCATCACGATTTCCCCCGTCCTGGACAAAGTGGCGAGCCTGCCAGGATTGCATGGCCCAAATTAGTTTCAGGAGGGAAACAAAGTGAGTACTAGAGTAGTACTGGGGCGAAGCGTCGCTAAAGGCAATTTTAATTAGCTCTTCTAATTATTTCCTTTAGTTCTTTGAGTGTTGAGTATTGACTTGTGTGTAGGGTGGGTGTATTAATCAAAGGTCGTTCAGAGAAACGAAGAACGAGGTTCTAGTCTTAACTCTCACAGAAGCTGTGGTTTACGATTAAGGCTCCTTTGAGTTAGGAACACTACCACTTGTTGGTGTACTCGTCACGTTTGGTAGATAAACTGTGTACTGACTTTTTCCGGGTCTATAAGCGTAACTGTTTTAGTGGTGCTAAAACATATCGAAAAAAGAAATGGCTGAAGAAAGTTTTACCCCATTGAGAAGCTGATGTGTGGGAGAATGTAGCGAATGGAGAATTCAGGGTA
Organism: Conus ventricosus; assembly: GCA_018398815.1. Taxonomy (NCBI): domain Eukaryota; kingdom Metazoa; phylum Mollusca; class Gastropoda; order Neogastropoda; family Conidae; genus Conus; species Conus ventricosus. Next base: position 54,152,166 of record CM031625.1, read on the forward strand.
CTTGTGAACTAGGGGTTTGAGAAGCAGCGTGGACAAAGGCATGGCCCAAAGGGGAATCCTTTGTTTCCCTCCCTATATAAACTGAGGGAGAACAACGTGAGAGGAGAACAACACCAGGAGAGAGAGAGAGAAGGCAGAGGAGAGAGAGAGAGAGAGAGAGAGAGAGAGAGAGAGAGGAGAGGAGTGAGCAGGACAGGGAAAGGGTCGAGAGAAACGTGGTCTGGGAGATAGAAGAGACAGCAAGGTCTTATAGTTAAAGACAAGCTGGAAGAGAAGGAAAAACTAAGTTTGAAGCCCAGAGGTGGGTGAAGACAGACAAACTGAATTTGAACCCAGAGGTGGGTGAAGAAGACGAAGAAGAAGAGTTCTACGTCGAGATCCCAGAGACGACCACGAAGACCCAGTCTGAAGCCTGGACCCAGTCAACCAAGGGCGTCACCATCAAGCAGTGCTGAAGAAGACTTGAAGAAACTTGTTCAAGAACTGTGGTGTGGTGTGAAAGCGTGGTTGTGTGTGAAAACTGGCCAGGTAAGAAGTCATTTCATCATAACCCGGGATTAGGAAGTATTGATCTTTTATGTGTTGATTTGTGCATCTGTGTAATTGGATTTTTCATGTTTGATTACAAGTGGCGTAGAAATTGTATTTCTTGTGCTCAGTCGTGTTAGGAGAGAAACGAATGCGTGACATCCCATTCCCAGAGAGAGGTGAATGTTTGGTGGGCGCATGAGTGTGCATATGCGTGTATGAGTGCAAAGATAACCTTGGTGTGTAAAGCCTGACTAATAATACATCAACTTAGTGCACTTAAGCAATACCATCACGATTTCCCCCGTCCTGGACACACACACACACACACACACACACACACACACACACACACACACACACACACACCCCACACACCTTCAGGAGTTAAAATAGGAACGGTTAAAAAGAAAATGCGGAGTATTGAAACTGTCGACTGCACCACAAGCACATTGTAAATTTCTGTGGAATTTTGTACGAAGAGCGTTAACTTTAAGCCTATAAAAGAGAGATTCTAGTTTCCGAAATTTGTGTACATGTGCATACGTCTTTGTATACAGTTTACGAATTTGAATGGACGAGTTAGATGGACGAGTAGAATTCTGGGTTCTTGAACAGCAACTCGGTGAAGAACCTTGTGCATGTATTTTAAAGAGTACTGAATCTTTATACAGGTTATAAAAAGACTCAAAAGAAACTCTTTTTAAGAGTCCATAGGCTTCATGAAGACTCCAAGGTATTTTGATACAGACAGAATTTTCAGAGTTTTTTGATCCCATACGGGCAGTTCTGTCTGCCCATTCATTTCCTACAATCCCACAGTGTGACGGAATCCAGCAAAAGTCCACTGGTATCCCTCTAGATGTAAGGAAATGGATCAGAATTTTTAGTTCGGTGATAATCTCGGCGCGATTGGTAGCAGCAACAGATTCCATTGCTTGAAGAACAGATTTGGAATCAACGCAAAAAAGTATTCTAGAAAAATCACGTGGAATGTCAATAATATAATGCAGAGCCATTAGAATTGCTATCAGTTCAGCCGTAAAGACAGAAAAACCCTTTCCAAGATGAAAAGATTTATCTGCTTTCAAAGCAGGAATAACAAAGCCGGAACCAGCATTGCCATTTAATAGGGATCCGTCTGTATAAACTTTTAAGTGATTAGGATAACTATCGTCAATATGTGACTTGGCCATAGCACCTAAGACGTTATTATTAACATTCTTTTGCAAATCAGTGTATTTATAATCAAACCTTGCCGGGATGAGTTCCCAATTCGGAATGGGACTCAGGGGATAACGTGGGGCTATGGTTTTGTGATCAATTTTGGCAGATTTCAACAGGTTTGAGGAGTACGTAAGGATGGTTTTATGTGATCGTATTGTTTTTGCGCGTTTTGAAAAATCTAAATCAGATCGCATGTCAAGTTCATCCTCATTTGAGTTCTGAACAGTAGAACATCTTAGAATTTAGCACAAGCTAATTTTCGATAAGCATCCAGGGGCAAAACGCCAGCTTCATGATATGTCCCTAAAATGGAAGCGTAAAGGGGAACTCCCAGGGCTATTCTGTATGCCTTGCAATCTGTGCTTTGTAACTTTTTTAATAGACACTTAATTAGGAGCTGAAAAAATATACTTCCTGTGCATATGAAATCCTTGTCCTGACCAGAGAATTTGATAAATGAATTAAAGTGCACGTATCCTGTCCCCAACTCTGGTAGCTCACAACTATTTTAACTCATCTCTCTCCAACTTCCGACAAAAAGATTCCCTATGCATTTTCCAGAATCTTCACGCCTTTTTTACATTTGTAAATTCGTTGATGTTAAGCCCAGTTGGCTCGTTTGTATAAATATGTCCAGGTTTTTTTTTTTTTTTTTTTTTTTTTTGCTTTGTAATTTATCTTTTAAGTTGTTACATTTGGAACAGTATTTTCTTTTCAATTCTCAAAGTCACACATGCACACACACACGTACATTCGTACGTAGGCCTATACTAGCATTTTGCATACACTGTTTCTATTTCTCTCATCCACTCATTTCTACATTATTTTGTCTAATATCACTTTTAAGTGAACAGACGTTAAATTGAAGAACTAACTAACACCTTCAGGAGTATCAAACAAAAGTATCGAGCAGGGGGAGTATTCAGCAGTTGAACTATTGATGCGTGGGAATATTGAGCTGACCACGTGATTTGCATGAAGTTACACATTTACGTTTCCGTGAAGACTTAGGTAAGGAATATTGCACAAGATGTGTGGGTTTTTTTTTAATTTATAAAAAGGTAAATGATTGTCATTTGATCCAAAATTTTGTGGAAAACAGATCAAGTTTTATGCAGTCTTGTGTGTGTGTATGTGTGAGAGAGAGAGAGAGAGAGAGATGAGAGAGAGAGAGAGAGAGAGAGAGAGGAGAGAGGGGGGGGGGGGGGATGAATCTGTTTACTGTATGTACATGTAGATTGACTCCTTGTTGCTAGGTCTATGATGGCGGATGACACAGGGTGCACTGTGCATCTGTGTGGAGCTACCATTTTCGCACCGCCACCTTCCACCCTGAGTGCTGTCAGTTGCTGTGACGCAAATGTTTTCTCACACCAACGCAGTTTGTGGAGTGGCATTGCAGTACGACCGGTGTGATTTAAACTTGTCCAATTAATCAAACCTCTTGATCTGATTTAGAAGAATTGGGATAGTTTCGGCAAGCGTTATGACTGTAGCGTTCCAAATGTTCTTCCCTTGCAGAGTTTCAAGTTGATAGTTTGCATGGTAACAAAACAGATTTGAGAACATGTCTCTGACAGGGTTCAGGGTGCTGCACCATCGCAAGCTGGGAGATTGGGCCTTACGGCTGTTCCTTGTGTCTGTGACGTACTCCACATAAAGGTTAAAACTACAAAAAGAATTGTTGAGTGCACCTAGAGAGATTGACATCACCTGCAACACCTCTGCATTCCCTCACTTTGCTCACATACAGAATTAACTTAAAATTTTGTTGAGGGGTGGGTCGGGGGTGGGCATGCATATTTGGGATTGAGTTTGACATAACAGCTGTGATACGTCCCTTTGCGGTCATAAATGGACAACATACAACATGAAAGGAAAGGAGCAGATGTGATGCCAAAAGGAAACCTTTTGTGGGAGTACCTGACGTTTGGCATAGGGTGTTTTTGAACGCGGCAAGGACATCAACAAACATTGTGAAGTGTTGTGGATTAAATGAATGTGCATGTTCATGTGTTTGGATCACTATGTTAAATGTGCTGTAAATTTTTTGAAACCTTCTCATTCTAAAGCATAAAAGAGGATAATTACTTGAATGTCGCATTTTCACTGTCAACTTGGTTGATGCCTACCAACAAGAAATGCTGATACCACCCCGTGGAAGAGAAAATAAAAGAAAGGTCAGAGCACCGTGGAGGCTTGAAGGCCATCTCCATACGACGAAAAGTGTGAGTGTGACGAATGGGCGTTTCTAAACTCCTGGAATATCACACAAAGACCTTTTAAAAGTAGCAATCATGTTGTTAAGAGGGAATTTTATAAGCCAATGGCTAGCTAAATGCAGTCGTCAGGATTCCTGATTCCTGAAGCCTTTAGGCTTACTTTGAAAGACGCTATTTCAATATCCAACCTTTTTATTTGCAATAAATCGTGATTACTGTAACCTCGTTTTCCCATGATTAAGTGAAAGCCCAGACTTATTTTCAAAGTTTGAAAGAATTGCGAAAATGGTTTTATATGATAATCCGGGTAAAGGACATAATTATGATCAGCAAACTGATCATTTTTCATTTCTATGTCAATGGTGTTTGTGACCTTAACTTCTTATTTTCTTTTATTTTACATTTTAAGATCTTTATGCAAAGAAGAAACATAAATGGTATAATATGGGATCACATTGTCTACTCACTGACTAGCAAATCTTTCGGATGTTTGCATAAAAAAGCAGAGATTCACTACCCAGACTAAACCCTTTTACTACTTTCTGCATGAAACACAAATTTACGAAATGAAAAACGCTTTTTCGAAATCCGATTTCAAGTGCCATAGGGACATCCGACTGAAATTATCGGAATGTGCTCCGATTTGAAATTAAGCGATCAAATTACAATCAGATACATTTCGTTAAGCCATTTTTTTTCATAAGGAATTAGACCTACATGGGAACAATGTGATGGGGGGGGGGGGGGGGGGGGGGGGGGTAGAAAGGAGGGGGGGTTCTTGCATTTCTTGTGTAAATCATATGATTGATCTGTACTCTCACTTATATTTCTTCTTCTTTCATTTAATGACCAACCTCAACATTTCGATTTTGTATGTGTGTGGGATTTTTTTTTTTCTCAGGAGGTTGTAAATTTGGAGCGCCAGTTTGGTCATCGCAATACTGAAAAAAAAATCTTGTTGCCACAACTCGGTGACTCAGCCAGTCAGTGGACCCCTACATGATGCCAGTTCCAACATGAGATAGTAACATGCAATCCTTAGCGACAAAAACCTAAGCAGTTTATCAAGAAGACTGAAGGAGTGTTCCTGGGGTGGGGTGGGGGGTGGGGTGGGGGGTTGAGAGGGGGTTGTGATGAGTGAAGGTTGTTTTGTAGAATCAAAGGAGAGAGGCCAGTTGGGGCTGAAGCAGTCCAATGACACAGATATCACAACTCATGTGGCGGAGCGTTTGAGGCAAAATGGCCGAGGGGAAAGACGTCAGTCTGTGCTGTATTGTGCAGGATGGAGTGTCGTAACTGTCACTATCGTACCGCGCCGCGCGGGCGTGTGTGTGTGTGTGTGTGTGTGTGTGTGTGTGTGTGTGTTCCTGGCTGGCTTGATCTTGTTCATGTCCCATCATAATGCTTTCGAACAACAAAAGAGAGGCGAGTTTTATCTTCTGTAGTCTAGTTTTAGTCACTAGAAATCGTGTACACACAAATTATGTTATTTTGGGCTTCTAAAAAAAAAAAAAAAAAAAAAAAAAAAAGAAACATGAAACCAGATTTTCCCGCTTGTTTTGATGTAATGGACTGTCCTTTCGGAAGACTTGTCTAAATACCGCCAAACTAGCATTGAAAAATATCACATGGTCTACACATATAATCCATAGGGCCCACATATTACTCAGAAAAATTCTGATGTTGATAACAAATGCATGTGTAGCACTACCAACTGCATGTGTAACACTACCACACTTTACTACTCACAAAAAGGGAAGGACTGTTGCTTGATATGCATCGGTATTTGTGGGTTTTTCCAGGAGTGTACAATGGTGGTGGTGCATAGGATGTTTTACAGCAATATATAATGATAAGATGCGTCGTGCTTGTACACGTTTTATTTTTTTTTTTGGTCAAATTAATTCATCGCTGTGTTATCAAACAAACAAATGCAGAGACCAAATTTAGAAAAGGACCTTATAACAACTCCAGAACACGGTAGTTTAGGCTGAAAGCCATTTTGACCCGGCTTGAAGAATTCGAACTCCTGCTTCAGAATAGTTTTTATTACTCCAACTGCAGCAATCGTATCATGAATGACATGCCATAAGAGTGGGGAAATAACCTTTATATCTGGAAAATCATGCACACACACACGCACACGCACACACACACACACACACACACACAACACACACACACACACAACACACACACCCACACACACACACACACACACACGTGTACACCCACTGCACACACATACAATGACAATAATGGCTCGGACAATGTTAGATAGGTACCCAGTGTGTTGAGCCAATGCGCAGGTTTGAGCAGAGTCGCAGCCACGGGATCATCTTCTTAAATCTCGCATATTAGACATTAATTCATTTATCCATCAACTTTAAATCATGCATAGTATGGCCTTTAAACTAAGCAGATGTGGTGTAGCGTATATGGACTAGTCACTCCTTGATGAAACTGAAACTGAGATAGTTTATATCATTCACTACTGAAGCTGAGCGTGGAGGTTGTGGACAGAAAGGATGTTTCATTGTTTGGAACTTCAAACAGTATTTTTTTTTTAATTTGAAGTGCATCCAAAAAGATATGAGGGAAACATGCTCACATTATCACTGACAACACTACTGATGTAGATTGTATTAATTATATGTGTGCTGTAGATTGTATTCACTATTATGTGTGCTGTAGATTCATTTAGATAGTCCATAGACTCTAGCCATGAAGATATTACTGCATCTCATTTTTCAAAGTTTTAGTTTTATCTTCAGCCGCGCCACTCTTCCACCATTCTTTCTTTCCCTGACCTGTGATCAAGACTTGTCGGGTAAGCCACCCCTCATAAGACTTATGAGTGTGTTTATTGTAAAGCGCTTAGAGCTTGGTCTGTGACGAGGATAGGCGCTATATATATACCCAATATAATAATAAAAATAATATTAATAATAATAATTTATCATGATGTATGGATAAGTGGGTTTTTTATCTTCCGGGCAGAGAGAACTCAGCAGCAAGGCAAAGATCAGTGTATCTGGATGCAGAACAATGAAAACCGGATCCAGAAATCCTGCCATATGCTTTCTTCAGCTACAGGTACAGCCCAACGTTGATCTGTTTCAATCGAGGATAAACTGCGGTTTAATTGCTTATCTCTCACAAACCAGACTAGACCAGTAGTGCGCGGGCAAGAGAAGGTGGCATAACCTTGTCTGTTTCTGTTTTCCTCCATTCACATTCATAACCCCTCTCGCCGAGGTTTAGAGAGAGAGAGAGAGAGAGCAACGGGTGATATTGTTATACACGTAGGGGGTGGGGGGTGGGGTGGGGGTGGGGGTCGCAACACGACCATGTTGTCCTGTTGGTGTGTACGAGCTTTATAAGCCGATAATATTTTCCCCTTGGAAACGGGATTGTGTTATCTCAGAGGATCACAGCTGTTTTCCTCAGGATCACAGCTGTTTTCTCAGGATGATAGCTGTTTTCCTCAGAATGATAGCTGTTTTCCTCAGGATGATAGCTGTTTTCTCAGGATGATAGCTGTTTTCCTCAGGATGATAGCTGTTTTCCTCAGGATCACAGCTGTTTTTTCTCATGATGATAGCTGTTTTCCTCAGGATGATAGCTGTTTTCCTCAGGATGATAGCTGTTTTCCTCAGGATCACAGCTGTTTTTCTCATGATGATAGCTGTTTTCCTCAGGATGATAGCTGTTTTCCTCAGGATCACAGCTGTTTTCCTCAGGATCACAGCTGTTTTTCTTATGATGATAGTCTGTTTTCCTCAGGATGATAGCTGTTTTCCTCAGGATCACAGCTGTTTTCCTCAGGATGATAGCTGTTTTCCTCAAGATGATAGCTGTTTTCCTCAGGATGATAGCTGTTTTCCTCAAGATGATAGCTGTTTTCCTCAGGATCACAGCTTTTTTTCCTCAGGATGATAGCAGTTTTCCCTCAGAATGATAGCTGTTTTTTCTCAAGATGATACCTGTTTTTCTTCAGGATGATAGCTGTTTTTTGATAGCTGTTCTTCCTCAGGAGGACAAGTATTTCCCCTATTTTCCTCAAGGAAAACAATTATTTTCGGCATTATCTCTCAGGTTCTCAACTGTTTTCCCTATTTTCACGGGGGAAAACAGTATTTTTCATAAGGAAAAAACGTAGGTAGAAAAACAGTTATAATCTTTGTGATCATGATCATTTTACGATGTTTTGTTAACCGCATTTGTCCTTGTCATGGTAAACAGCGAACATATCTGTTTTCCCTGTTAAAAACTTTTTCATCGCGATAATATCTGTTTTCCCCGGGAAAACAATAATAACAGTTTTCCCAAGCAAAATGGGGAAAATATCTGTGATCCTCACGGAAAACGACCGACCATTATCCTCAGGAAAACTGGGAAAGCAGTTCCGATCCAGAGCAAACTATTTGTGATCCTCGGGATAATTAGTGTTTTCCCTCCTCTGGCCATTTTCTTCGAGGATCCTAGCTGTTTCCGTGAGGGAAGTAGCTGTTCTGCTTTTAGACACTGGTAGGCCTATGCTTCCACAGTCTCCGTTGTTCTCTCAGCTTTGCGGACAGAGGCCAGTGCTGCTACCACCCATGCATGTCTAACGATGCTGCTTGACCAATCAGATGCATGCCTAACGATGCTGCTTGACCAATCAGATGCATGCCTAACGATGCTGCTTAACCAATCAGATGCATGCCTAACGATGCTGCTTAACCAATCAGATGTTATGCCTAACGATGCTGCTTGACCAATCAGATGCATGCCTAACGATGCTGCTTAACCAATCAGATGCATGCCTAACGATGCTGCTTGACCAATCAGATGGATGTCTAACGATGCTGCTTAACCAATCAGATGCATGCCTAACGATGCTGCTTCACCAATCAGATGCATGCCTAACGATGCTGCATGACCAATCAGATGGATGTCTAACGATGCTGCTTGACCAATCAGATGCATGCCTAACGATGCTGCTTGACCAATCAGATGCATGTCTAACGATGCTGCTTGACCAATCAGATGCATGCCTAACGATGCTGCATGACCAATCAGATGGATGTCTAACGATGCTGCTTGACCAATCAGATGCATGCCTAACGATGCTGCTTGACCAATCAGATGCATGCCTAACGATGCTGCTTGACCATCAGATGCATGTCTAACGATGCTGCTTGACCACTCAGATGCATGCCTAACGATGCTGCTTAACCAATCAGATGCATGTCTAACGATGCTGCTTGACCAATCAGATGCATGCCTAACGATGCTGCTTGACCAATCAGATGCATGCCTAACGATGCTGCTTAACCAATCAGATGCATGCCTAACGATGCTGCTTAACCAATCAGATGCATGCCTAACGATGCTGCTTGACCAATCAGATGCATGCCTAACGATGCTGCTTGACCAATCAGATGCATGCCTAACGATGCTGCTTGACCAATCAGATGCATGCCTAACGATGCTGCTTGACCAATCAGATGCATGCCTAACGATGCTGCTTAACCAATCAGATGCATGCTAACGATGCTGCTTCACCAATCAGATGCATGCTTAACGATGCTGCTTGACCAATCAGATGCATGCCTAACGATGCTGCTTAACCAATCAGATGCATGCCTAACGATGCTGCTTGACCAATCAGAGAAAAAATAACTTCCTTCTTAGTCATGGCCATGCATTGTGCCTGGCATTCGTACCAACAACAGAGGGTTTATTTGAGAGCATACTAACTTCATAAGCAGAACGCAGCTGTAAACGGCTATAACCTTGTAAAAAAATGAGATTAAGCGGTCAATTGTTTTTCCAAGGATGATAGTTGTTTTCCCTCTTTTCGCTATGAAGAGCGAGTGTTTCCTTTTTTCAAAGGAAAACAGTGATGGGTGTTATCCTTAAGAATCATAACTTTCCTTCTACTTTCGGGGGAGGGGGGGGGGGGGGGGGGAGGGGGTGCTGTCATCATCCTTAAGGAAAACAACGACAATGAAACAGTTGTGATTCCCGGGATTATAACAGTTTTCTCAGTTTTGCTGATCCCCTTTGCGCTTGTCATTCTAAAAAAAAAAACAAAAAACCGATCACAGCTGTTTTTTCTGCAAACGGCGTTTTCCTCTCGATAATACCATGTTGCTTAAGAAAAACAAGGAAAACACTGTTTTGAACATTTCTTTTGATTTTTTTTCGTTTTTGTTTTTGTTTTTGCATACACACATATATATTCACCAAATGCGTCACATTTTCATAACTGTAATATTCATTGGACATGGTCGTATAAATGCATATATACAGAACAAAAACAATGTATGAAAGAATAATCAAAACCGATTTACTAAAAACAAAAACATACAAAATATAAATACACAATATCACAAATACACAATACCCCCCCCCCCCCCCCCCCACACACACACATACTGTCTAGTTGGAAAAAATCCCTTTCCTTTCTAAATTCTCCTTTTGTTTTACATCATATTGTTTATTATCAATAATAATCAACCATTATGTATTTGAAACCTCCACAATATCATAATTTTCATGGTTTATCAATGGTTCATTGTGCTAAAAAGGTACTTTATTCCATTTGTAATGAAGCTATGTTTCTCCATTCTATACCGATTTTTCAGCATCTGAAGGAATATTTCAACATGTGGGTGAACATTCTTCATTTTGCATCTGTACACGAAATCTTTCGCCAGTACAATTATCATATCAAAAACCATATCTGTTTCATAGTCAATGAAGTATTAAAAAAAAACTACTAGCTCTTATTGCAATTTTAAGTTAGCTATGTTGTTGCGTTTCCTGTTCATATTATTTCTTTTTTCCAGAACTGTTGAACAATATAGCATTGCCAAAATAGATGAAGAATTGTTTCCTTTTCGGTTTGACAAAAACTGCATTTCTCATCATTTCCAGTCCCCATATCTTTTAGCATTGCAATCGTTGCTATTATTCTATGAACTATTCGAACCAGAAACCTTTCACCTCTTTTATTTCATGCATTTTATAAAAGATCCTCTTCCAATTCAAAGTCTTTGTAAGCTCATCATTCCATTTGTTACAACATTTTGGCATCCAGTTATTCTTATCAAAAGCATTCTGTTCCCCTTTGAACTGATAAAATCTCTATTGTTTTATTGTTTTCTCTTCCCTTATTAGAATAAATGTTGATTCCTTGTTTATCTGCACATTTTCAGAACCTTCTCCACCAGCACCCAGGCGCAAAAGAAAAAGAAAAAACCAATCACACCCACCCAGCCAAAATGCAATTTAGAAAACTGTCATCACATACCTATACACATCCAGTCCAAATACAAAAGGTAAATTGTCATTGTATAGCAACGTATATTCTGCCCACTCAAATACAAAAAGGAAACTGTCATTGCACAGCAATTATAGAGAATTACAATACAATACAGATCGTTGGATATATACGGCAAACTGTGTCTCGTATATCTTTTCTTTCCTAAGTTGTTTCTCTTTTTATGTAAAAAATGGCACAATTCAGCACTTATATACACACACACACGCACGCACGCACACACACACACACACACACACACACACACACACACACACACACACACACACACACACACACACACACACACACACACACACACTGTCAACCTCGGGTGATGTCAGTGGAGGAAGGACTAGCGCACAGCCCAAACACACTCACAGCTTGCTTACGATCTCATTCATATATCATGCATTCGTCACATCAAACCACTAGTAAAGTCTATAACTTTACTACACATGTTCATAGAACGAAACATCAATGCATATGGAATCAAACAAAATAAAACATTCTCTCTTTCCTGAACTTCACAAAATCATTTATCTAAAACATCATTAACTAACCCGGGTATAAATAGATTTCTACTTTACCTGGCCAGGTGATCTTAACTATTCACGAATCACTGTCTTTTCTTTTCTTTTTTTTTTCTTTCTTTTCACTGTCACTTTCACAAGCACGACACAACTGCTGGCACTGGTCTTGGTCTGCTGGCGCCTGGTCAGGTGAGACTGTTGGCACTGGCGTTGGTCTGTCGATGAAAGTGGCGCTGGCCAAGTATGAGGTCGAACCCCAGTGAAGATAGAACAGTGACTATCAACATCGATCTGTTCTCCTTTCTTTCTTCCTGCATTAACGCATTGCACTCTCTCTCTCTCTCTTCTAGTCTGCTCTTATCAAATGGACATGGTTGCGTTTCTTTTCTTTTTTTTTCTTTTCTTTCTTTTCCTCTTCATTAGTTAGCAACTCTCTCTTTCCACATCTCTCTTTAGTCCTCCCTTTGCAGACTATATCTGGTGCTAATGCTCAAACTTCACTCCTCTCATCTCTCTGCCTTTCTCCTGCAGAGACTACACCCCAGAACCTCTCTCTCTCTCTCTGTCTCTCTGTTCGTTCTCCCCCCCGTTCTGCCGTTCTCTCACTCTCACATCCTTCTTATTCCGTTCCGATCTGTCCAAAAAGGGCGAGTACCATTGGTCAGTATTTTTACCCCTGATACCCGAAGTTATCTCCCTGTAATTCCATTGGATATTCAAATCATGACAGTCACGCCTACACGCCTTACTCTCTGTGGTGGTCAATTGGTCATTTAATTGATTAGCTAGATTTCACCCCCACCACACACTACCTTCTCCCTCTCCCTTTCCTGCTTTAACCTGCGACGTCCGACTAACAATGGCGCTGGTTCCACAAATTGGCTAGATGAGCCTGAGCCAGGCGCTACGACTCGTCTCGCTAGACATCGAGGCGTCGGTCAAAGCTGCTTAGTCCGTCTAGCCGGACAGACCGTCTCTGTGGAGCCTCTCCCCTATGCTTAATTGGCTGGATCCGAACCATGGGCCCGTCTACGTGGAGGATGAGGATTAGCCTCCCCCTTGTGCCCAAATTGGCTGAGGCGATGCTTGAAGGCGTCGGGATGTCTGAGTCGGGCTTAAGCCGATTCGAACCGGCTGGCAACTCCACGACTTTGCTTGTGTTTATTTTTTTGACCGTGACACACACACACACACACACACACACACACACACACACACACACACACACACACGCACGCACACACACACACACACACATGTACACAGAACCAACAACAAACAACAACATCGCACCTGTTTCAACCATGAACGCGCATGCCCATGCAACTACGCGCGTGCATATGCCCGACGGTCACGCGCACGCACACGCGCAAGGGGCAATGAATAAACATGTGAGCGCACGCTCGATTTATTTATGTCCATATAAGGTGTCCGTCCATCCCTCTCACCCACCCCCACCCCCCACAAAATAAGTGGATAGCTTATTCATCCTGAGACCACACACATCAAGTAAACAACAAAAAATTCGCAGGATCTTACAATCATGTACACCGCATTTGACACTCTACTTTAGAAGCCACCTAATAATTAATTTGTTCAGTACAGAAAGTGAATACAAACCAGTACAACTGAAACCTGTACGCAGGACTATGCCTTTGTAACGAACAGACAAATTACGATTATAATTATGCGTAAAAATCTGAAAATGACACGACAATCTCCTGACTCCCTCTGCCCAATAATTCTGTCATGAGTTGGAGAGGTGGCACGACAATCTCCTGACTCCCTCTGCCCAATAAATCTGTCATGAGTTGGAGAGGTGACACGACAATCTCCTGACTCCCTCTGCCCAATAAATCTGTCATGAGTTGGAGAGGTGGAAGGAAGGGCGGGATGAGGAGGGTGTGACGGTCAGAGAGAGAGAGAGAGAGAGAGAGAGAGAGAGAGAGAGAGAGAGAGAGAGAGAGAGAGAGAGAGACAGATGGTTCCAGCAGGGCATCAAAGAGGCCATTCACATGTTGCCCCCACCCTCCCTATACTTGGACCCCTTGAAGCATGCCCAGGGCACACACCAGGGGGACATCAAAGAGGCCATTCACATGTTGCCCCCACCCTCCCTATACTTGGACCCCTTGAAGCATGCCCAGGGCACACACCAGAGTTTGCTGGTGTGTTCATCGCTGTTTCAGTTTTGCTGACGCGATGTCGCTCCTGTCAGCGTCACTGAATCCAGTTTCACGATGTCGCTCCTGTCAGCGTCACTGAATCCAGTTTCACGATGTCGCTCCTGTCAGCGTCACTGAATCCAGTTTCACGATGTCGCTCCTGTCAGCGTCACTGAATCCAGTTTCACGATGTCGCTCCTGTTAGCGTCACTGAATCCAGTTTCAGACCTGCGCCTGCGCTGAGGAAGTCTGTGGGAAGGCGCGTGTAAGTAAACTATTCTTTTTTCCCCGTGACGTGAGTTTAGCCAGTATTAATAGATACTTAATAATGCGAGAGAAGACAAACAGGCGCGTGTAAGTAAACTATTCTTTTCCCCCGTGACGTGAGTTTAGCCAGTATTAATAGATACTTATTAATGCGAGAGAAGACAAACACACATAGGTTTCATTATTGCTGAATAGGGGTGGACAGAAACACTGATTTTCATAATTACTGACATCGATGGACGAACATACATTTGTCTTCCATCATTATTGACATGGAGGGGTAAACACACTCATCTTTCGTCAATAAACACGCTTGTGTCTTTCATTTTTAGTAACATGGAGGGATAAACACATTGATCTTTCGTCATTTCTGCCTGTGGCAAGCGGACAAACAAACTTGCCTTTCATCGTTACTGATAGGAAGTGTATGAGGGTGTGTTTAAGGAGGAAAAGGAGGGGAGGGGATGACAAACACTTTACGATTTTCATCACTGACATGGGAAGGGCGACAAGCACATTTGTCTTTTCCCCGACAAGGAGTGGGGTGGGGGAGAGGTGGCGTGGAATAAATACACTGGACATTTTCTGATCACTGACCAGGGAAAGGGACTCACATAGTCAAAGAATTTATCTTCCTGTTTTAAAGATGACATGGACCAACAATCAAGAACTGGTTTCTATGAGCAGGACGAGGACCACATCATAAAGAACCTAGTTTCTTGGAGGAGAACGAGGACCACAGAGTCTAGAACCTTTTTTTTTTAGGAAGACAAGGACCACACAATAAACAAATGGTTTCTTTGGGGGGCGGGGGGGGGGGGGGGGGGGGGGGGACGAGGCCCACACAGTAAAGAACTTGGAGAGAATGATGAATCCATCGGTGCTCAACCAATCACGACTGCAAATCCCAAACGGACTATGAACATGGACCAAATGGAATATCCATGTGTCTGTGGAAAGCGTTTCGCTACCACCCGTGGCATGAAGATCCACCGAACAAAGATGGGATGTGTGAAGACTCATCTGAATGAGCAGCAGCGCACTGCATCAGCAGATAAGACGTCGGAAGACCAAGGCCAGGATTTAAACCACAATGCCAAGGACATCCACGCTGTTGGTTCGGATGATGAATTTGCACAGGCCCTCGATGCCAGGCGCCTAAAACTCAACTGCCACGAGCAAACGAAACTGAAGATTGGGAGAAACTGGATGCAAAAATCGTCCAAAGACTCGATGCACTGATAGGGAAAAGCACCCTTGAACACAAACTAGCCACATATGGGGACATTGTGTATGCCACATGTAGAGACGCCTATGGAGTAAAACTACCCAAAGAGAAAACACCTCCAAAGAAATCCAGACGCCAAGAAAAGATGAACAAGATCAGAGTCCAAAAGACAACCTCAAGAAGCAAATGAAGACCGCACTGCCAGCTGAAAAACAAGGCTTGGAAAAAAACTGTGGGAAGACCTGAAAGAAAAACACAGCGCCCTCAGCAAAGCGGAATCTGCGAGAAAGAGGAAGAGCAAAAAGAAGAAGACACAGAGCGCTTCTTCAGAGACCCCTTCCAGTTTGCCAGAACACTGTTTGAGCAGCCAAAATCTGGGACCCTAAGTGTGGACAAAGGAGTTCTTGAGCAGCATCTGAGGAAAACATACTCTGACTCACAGAGCAAAGCACCACTCGACATTCAAGGTCTGGTGTGGCCAACCAACCCTGAGGAACAGTTCAATGGCAAGCCTCCAACGTTGGCGGAAATCAAGAAGGTGGTCGACAAAGCCAGAGCCAAATCATCACCAGGGCCAAACGGAATACCTTACCAGCTTTACAAGAAATGTCCCAAGGTGCTGGAGTGGCTCCACAGGCTGCTGCGATCGGCTTGGAGAAACCAGAAGATCAGCGGCCAGTGGATGACGGCAGATGGTGTGTACATCCCCAAAGAGCAAAACTCAAGTGACATCAGCCAGTTCAGGCCAATATCACTACTGAACGTCGAAGGGGAAAATCTTCTTCTCTGTCATGGCAGCAAGGCTGACCAAGTACCTGATGGAAAACAAGTACTTGGATGTGTCAGTCCAGAAAGGTGGCATCCCAGGCGTGGCTGGCTGTGTAGAACACGCCACAATGATCTGGGACGCAATCCAAAAAGCAAAAACAGAAAAGAGAGACTTGGACGTAGTGTGGCTTGATCTGGCAAACGCATATGGATCTGTGCCCATGAGATGATACAGTTGGCTCTTGAGATGTACCATGTGCCAAAGAACATCCGCGACATGCTCAAGAAGTACTTCAATGGCTTCTCAATGCGGTTCTCTACCAAGGAGTACACAACAGATTGGATCAACTTGGAAGTGGGCATTGCAATGGGCTGTGCAATCTCCCCAATACTGTTCGTGCTGGCAATGGAACTCATCTTGAAAGCAGCAACAAACAACGCGAGACAAACAGACCTTGGCGATGGATACAAGATGCCTCCTCTCAAGGCCTTCATGGATGAACATACAGTGATTTCATCCAGAGAAGACGAGACACGTCATGTGCTGGAGAGGCTGGACGACATAGTTGCCTCATCCAAATGCAGTTCAAGCCAAAGAAATCACGGAGTCTCTCACTGAGGAAAGGAAAAATGGCCCGAATCTGTGGTTTTCAGTGTTGCCAACCAGGCCATTCCAACAGTCACAGAAGAACCAGTCAAGAGCCTTGGAAGATGGTATGATGATACGCTGAAAGACACACAAAGAGCAAAAGAAACCAAGCAG